>MU186931.1:32411-65635 GCA_016904865.1 Pissodes strobi
CGTTATGAACGTTTCGTGTTAAAATGCTGTCAACAACCATCACTCGACGTAATTTGATCGACTGTTTATATAAAGGCTACCTAATAAACTGATAATGAATGCAATTTTTACACGCAGCAGCGCACAAAGCCTCATTCTTTTATGCCGCTAACGACCGCCACTATTCAGTCGCACATAAAACCATCGCGAAACTTTCGACAACCATTCAAAAAGTTTTAAAAGTTCGGAGGCGCATGCAGAAACTTTTAAATTTCTCGGCCGTATTAAAAGGGGACTTGAACTTTTCACCCTTCGAGAAGTCGCTAACAGTATCGCCCCCATGCGGGCTCCGTGTATTCATCATTTTTGTACTTTTTCACTCGGGAGGAGATAAAAGTTTTGTGTGAATTGCTTTGACAGCAAAATTTGTGATTTTTTTGGACTATATTATATTATGTATTAAACTAGACAGACGGGTGTGTACCAAGTCTGCCTTCTGCGCTTATTGCTTAAGAAAAGTTCGGGCTATGTTGCATGCCTTTAGTATTATCGCTTTCTATATATGATGATGTGTCTCTGTGTCTAGATGTCTAGCCTCTAAGGTACCTTCAGAAAGTTGTCCAATAGGCAATTAAAAAAATCGATTATTTCCTATCCATGCACTAAAACCTTCTAGCTACATGAAGGTTTTATGTGTCATTTCTGTTGTGGATATCCAGATTATTTCCACTTCTATTGTCATTATTATTATTATTATTATTATTATCATTAACCACGCTAACTCAGCTTTCGCTGGTAACGATTTAACCTGATTACTAGGCTGGGGTAACCTGGTGGAAAAACAATTCAGTTCCTCACACTCAAGCTCCGCTCAGGAATTTGCGGGTTATATGGCATGTCTGAAGCATAACTGCCTTCTGCGCGTATCCCATGATGTTCTGGGATAATCCGAGATCCTGAAGATTTTTAGGGAGTTTCTTCGAAGTGATCCCTTCAGCCGAAATTACTAGTGGAATTGTGAAGACTTTCGTCTGTTGTAGTCCACCGTTCTGTCTGTTATTATAGGCCTTTCCCAATAGAGTACCCCTTTATCTGTTTCCAAGACTGCTTGGGTATTTGTAATGCGGTGGGCATATTTGAAGGAATCCGTTCTTGAGAGCCAGCTGTTGGTGGATGATTTTGGCCACTTGATTGTGACGTCCTAGAGTGATCTACAGCCTGCGATGATATGATCTATAGATTCACCCACCGCCCCACACTTCCTACACTTGTCATCTACGTCGAGTCTTAGACAATGTTTTTCACAGTTGCGAGTCCTGATAACTCTGTCCTGGATGGCCTTGAAGAATCCTTAGGTTTCTCGGTCGAGGTAATTGGCGCCGAGCCATGCTAGTGAGGTTGGCTTATCGACGTTGTCCGCTTCTAGACTTCTTGGAAACTGACTGAAAAGACTGTAGGGCTTGTTCCATCCAGGTGGTTTTGATCTTCCTGCCTTGAACTTATGTCGAGCTCGAGATTGCGGTGTTGTTGATTCAGTGGCATATATCTTCGGATCTGAGCAATTGTGGCCGTATTTTCTTCTCTTGGGTTCTGCACAAGTTGTAGATGTTCATCATACTTCGACCGCCGCTTGCTCGGGGAAGGTATAGCCTCTTAACCGATGCATTGGTGTGCAGACATCGGAATTTGGTCATCAGTTGCCGGGATAGAGTGTCGAGTCCATTTAGGTCCGCATAAGACCACTTAAGGATACCAAAGGTGTAGGTTAAGACAGACACTGCCCAGGTATTCAGAGCGGTGATCTGGTTCTTCGATGAAAGTTTGGTATTCAGAATCTTCAGTACTCTCTTCGTGTACTTCTCGGAGAACATATTCTTCAGGTGCGTGTGTTGGTTCTGAGGCATCCCTAAATACTTGTATGTATCTTCGAAATGTAAGTTCTCGATATCCTGGTATTGACTTCTTGGATTTCCACGGCGCCCCTTTTGATGTTGATAAGGGCGCATTTGTCAACTCCAAATGACATGTTTATGTCCCCGCTGAAGGTCTTAACGGTGTTAATTAGAGAGTGCAATCCAGTCTGGTTCTCAGCAAAGAGCTTTAGGTCATCCATGTACAATAGATGGGATAGCCTCCGCCCGTTCCTGATGTTAAGTCTGTACCCAATATATTCGTGTTGTTCAGTAGCGTAAAAAAAGGGTTCAGAGCCAAGCAGAACCACACAGGTGATAAAGAGTTTGATTGAAAAATGCCTCTGGATATTTTGACTTTACCAGCGTTGTTGCTGTTGACAAGGATATTGGTCCGCCAGGTGCTCATGAGATGTTGGAGCACCGCTCTTACTTTCGGGCAAAACTTGTAGATCTCCAGTACCTTCTTCAGCCAATCATGCGGTAGTCAATATAGCACACATTGAGATCTCTCTTCCTAGTCTGAACCTGTTTTATAACCACTGCATCTATGGAAAGTTGTTGTTTGCACTCGGCTGATCCTCTTATACAACCCTTTTGCTCTTCCGCCGTACTTGAACAGCATATAAATGTTCCCCCCTGTAAAAAACTTGGGGAATTTTGAGGGATCGTCCAATGCTTCCATAAACATCGAGCAAGACTTGGGAAAACATGCCAGGAGATTTTCGATCCAAAAGTTGTGCAGTCCATCTGGTGCCGGCCTTTCCAATTGCTGGTTTTCCTGATAGCCAGGGAAATATCTTCTGCTGTTATAGAAGATATTTCCGCAACTTCCGATGCACTTTGTTCAACATCTGCTATCCATTCGGACTCTATGTTGTAGTGTACTGCTTCTGACCAGATGGAGCTCCAATAGTTGTGGAATTCATCTGTTGGCTGGGGCTTGTGCATTGTCTCGGCTTTCTAGGCGTATTTCCAAATTCCTGTGAAGTCTGCATTTTGTTGTTTTTTCTTGGAGAGCTCGTTGTACCTGCGAAGTCGAAGTCGATCTTGTTGTCTGAAGAGGTCTTTTAGTTCCACAAGTTGTTGATGGTGCTGTGGATCTTCCAAGCAAAGTCCTGCTGGATTCGCTATTGCAGTGGTTTTCCTAATTATTTTCCTCGACCGGATGTTCTACAGGGCATCAATGGCATCAGCTTTTCCGCGGAATTTATCTATATCCTTTTCAAGACGTCTTTTTCAGGCCGGGGTTGCACTTTTCGTATTCTGCTGTGCAGACTTTGTCATGTGTGTCTTCGGGCATTGAGTTCGATGATGGTAACAGCAGCGCAGTAGACCGACAAGTGTACTTCATCTAGTGTGCGGAAAGAGGCAAGATGTTCCCCTAGAACTTCATTGGCTGGGCTGATGTTCTGCCTGGCTTTGAAGATGCTTCTTAGTTTGGGCAAAGACGGACGGTTAAGAGGGTCAGAACCCTCATAATAAGATAGAAGGCTATGGAATTTTTCGCTCACGTGCTGTCTAGCTGGGTTCTGATAGAGTTCGTCTTGACGGTCCTGTAAATGCGGCGTCTCATCTAGATGGACTATCTGTTCTGTCCGGTCTCGTGGCTCATTTGGAACAATTTGGTCTTGGTGAATCGTGTTGCCCACCTCTCGTCTGATGGCCTCCAACTCGTCACGCGTTTGTCATCCTCTCTTAGTTATGATGTTTTTCCGGTCAGCGATATTCTGTTCTGTGACTTGCAGTTCTGGGTGTCTTCAGGAGAATTCGGCTTGAAGGGAATGTCTCCATCCTGGGAGTGGATTGACGTCGCACTGGTTGACATAATAAAAGGCTCACATTACATCAGAGTTTAACTCACGGCTCCACTTAATACGTCCAGTGTGTGCTCTCCTACGGGCAGTCCTCCTTTCGGGGGGCGAGTCAGCTGGTATAGGGGGCTCTTGTTCTTCTGCTGAATGGTCTGATTCCACTTCTCGTTGGGGTTGTTGGGCTGTTGCTTCTTGTGCTTCAAGGGTCTGTTTCCTTAACAACCGGACTGTGTGTATCTTATTATTATTATTATTATTATTATTAATATTCATCATTTTGTTGAAAAAAAAGTGTATTAATTCAAATCTCTAATATATACATAAATAGGGCATTTCTTTTTATTTAATAATCGATTCGTAATATTTGCCAGGGAAAACAAGGATGCTTGTCCATTATTCCCGACTGTATGTGTACCTCGAACCACAAACTGTAACGTATGTCGTTAATAGCCGCGTGGTCGGTCGTAACTCGAGTTCCTAATTGGTTTTTAAGTGGCCACTGCCCGTCCAATGGCTCGTGACGCCTCGTGGCTCCCGAAGATTGATGATGTATGGCTTGGCAACGTTGCGCCATCGGGAACAATGCTTGTTTTGGGTTAAATTAAAGTTTTATAGTTTGTCAAAAGAGTCATTTCGATCGTTATATGATGTTAAGATGTTTTGTTTTACGTTTTACTAGAAGTTAATTTAGCTTAAGTGTTTGACTCGAAGCCTTTCATTAAGTTTATCATTCAAAACTATTTAATTTTTGCCTGAAATATTTACCTTTTGTTACATGTCAATTTAGTAGTTATTTCATCTTTAATCCTACATCTACTACAGTTATTTCTCCTTTAATCCTACATCTATTATACTAGTCCGTCAAGCTAGATATAATGATGCTTATTCGTTTAGATACCTGCATGGTTGTCGTATGATCCTAGCCTTTTATCGGGCTGTTCCAGGGAAAATTGAGAGTTCTATCTATAGTCGTATACGTAACTTGATTTTCTGGGGCGGTTTGATAGTATCGATCGGACTGTATGAATATTTTCACTGGCTTAGGACGTAATCAATCAATAGATCGTACTGTATTCTGGCCACATCTATCGAGAGACCTTCAAAGTTACAGGCATTTATAACAGTGCATTTCAAAACATTCAATAGTTCTCTTACCTTCCCTAATAATCACCTTCTCGATGATAATATTCATTAAAACACTCTCATGGATGTCAGAAATATTAGTTTCGGAGTTTGTTGGCTATTTTCCTGGATTTGTTTCAATATTTAATAGGAAAAGTAAAAAAAATCAGTCAATGTTTATTTCTGATATGATAGCTTTCAGATGAGTTAAGACAGCTGACTTTGACAAGAATTGTTGGTTGCCTAACTTGAGTGGTACCTTTGGAATGTTGCCAAATGTACATGTTTCTCTAGCGATCCTCGTGCGATTTTGATGTGTTTGCGGACGAAGCCAACAAGAAACAACAAAAAGTATTGATGTGCTACTATCAGTTTGATGTTAAACGACTGTCTGAGCTTTCGCTTGATGTAAGCAGGCAAGATGATTTAGCGGTTGTGCTGTGTTCCCTAAATTTTGCAACACCGCCCGGTTGTTTTGCAGCTCGTTCCAACAGGGACGTAGGCTCTTGGTTAAAAGTACGTTTAGATGTGAATTGTTGGGCCGTGTATTTATGCTTTTAGCGTTTTTGATGTCAAAAGCCGGAATAAGGTGGTTTCTGTTTGAGTAGTCATTGTGGATTGTGGGTAATGGTTTTATCGTGGGTTTTCTTTATCTTGCCAGCAATACATACAGCTTTAGGTACGTTTTATTGCGTTTTGAAGATGTTATTAAATTTGGTGGCAACTATCTTGCTTTACTTTTCGTGTCCGGTTCAGATCCTCATTTTCCAATAATTAGCGGCCGCGATGGCCTTGTCATTTCCAAGAAACATGTCCTTCATCCTTCAGGGCTGCTCAAGCATAGGGCAGACCACAAGATGATTCGGATCCTGAATTGCACCACAGTCGCATCCCATGTCCTCGTTGTCCGGGAGTTGGCCCCATCTCGCCATATTCGTTTTGCATCTCGGAACTCCAACTCTCATTCGATTCTGAGTCCTCCACACAGGCTATTTGGCTTCCGGGGCAAGTTCCTCTTTTACAATTTCTGCATTGTTCTGACCGAGTTCCTCCCTCCACCTCTCAACGCGATTTCCCTCCGGTGCCTTGATTCGAAAAAGAAAACTTTTTCTAGACCTGAGACGTTTGTTCGGTGGTTGGTGGCCGTGCAGAGAGTATCATGGCTCGTATTGTTGCTTCTTCCTTTCAATGTCGGCAGCAACCTCACGTCGAATATGAGGAGGGGCAATTCCAATTATAGGGTAAAGTTTTTGGACAGGAGTGGGTTTAAGGCATCCAGTCACTATCCGTGCGGTCTCATTGACGGCCGTGTCAAATTTGATTTGCATGCCTTGAAGCGTTCCAGCTCGGAGCTGCATATTCGGAAGCTGTTACACTCAAGGCCAGGACGGATGTTCTCAAGGTTTGTGGATCGGCTCTCCAATATCTATTTGTTAGTTTACCAAGAATGTTGTTTCGAGCGCTTATTTTGGCCCTTGTATTTATGCAGTACTGCTTGAAACTTAGTGTACGGTCCAGTGTAACGCCTAGATATTTTGGTGTCTGGAAATGTTGCAACTGGGTTCCACGCCAAACAATGTTCAACTCTCTCCATGCCTGTTTATTGTTGAGATGAAAAGCACAGACCTGCGTCTTGCTAGGATTTGGTCTAAGATGATTGGAGTCGTAGTAAGCAGACATTTCCTCCAAAACCTCTGACAATTTGGCCTCCACCTTCTCAAAGCTTTTGCCCCGAGCAGCCACGGCCGTGTCGTCCGCATAGATGAACCGTCTGGCACCATCCGACATAGGTTGGTCATTGGTATATATATTATATAGTGATGGTGCCAGCACACTTCCCTGAGGCAGTCCGTTTTTCTGGTTTCTCCACCTGCTGTTTTTCCCCATCAGACTGACATGGAACCGTCTATTCTGGAGCAAAGTACCAATCATCCGTGTTAGGTGGAAGTTCCGTGTTACCTAATACACTTTCGTCAGCAGCTTTCTGTGATTTACTGTATCATATTGTCAAAGAGGATTTTGGGGCGCTTCCCATTACGTGTCGCTGAGTATATTTGTTGGTGGCGTTCCTTTTTGCTCTTTCAGGCGGCGTAACTCAGAAGGAAGGTTAGGGAGGTTTGAACCTGTTACCAGAAAGCGTTTGCTCTTGAGGTACTACTAACCGGATGACCAGGTGTGAAGGGTTTGAACTTGTTACCAGAAAGCGTTTGCCCTTGAGGTATTACTAACCAGATGACCAAGTTGTCGTTTACTCGATTTGCACGTTATTTTATACTGAAATTTGTTGAAAGTTTGATTGTTTTTAAAACATGTTTAGATAATAATTACAATATTTTATATTTGAAGATCAAGTATCAAGTTCAAACTTTAGACTGAGTGTTCTTTGTTTAGTGAATACGATTTCTAGTTTACACATGCCCCCCTCCGTCTTGCATTGGTCCCCAATGCAAAAACATCTTTTTATACATTGGTAGTATGTACTTTTTATTTTTTAATTATTTTTTTTTTCATATTTATCGTCAGTTCAGGACGTCTCCAAAAAAGTCGGTAATTATGCTTTAAAAAATTAATAATTGTTACTAAATCCTTTACGGTTAAAAAGCTTAAAAAAAGAACCTCCCTAATAAATAAAGATTCGTTAGCGACTGCCAAAGAAATAATTAAAAAACTCTTGTTATCGTAGAGACGATGATCAAAAACTCATTTTTGATGAGTATGTTTAAAAGAGTGTGCTGGCTAACGGGTGGTCCTCAATATTCGAATAGTCATATCGTTCCGTACCTACTTAAATTTAAGTTATATTTGAGCACTTTAAACTTTCTGGCCTATAGCTTATTTCGGTTCTGAATTCCAGCCAATGGTTATCCATGGATGAAGGTCCCTACTCAATTCAAGATCCTTGTCGTGGGTCCCCATTTGGCTGCTATTTGTATCAGGACTATCTGAATTAGTTGTTGGCCGACATTGCATAGTGCTCCATATACATGTAAAAATATAAACAAAATATGAGTAGTTAATATTGACATTTTCTTCTTATCCTAATGTTATATTAATATAAGTATGCGTATATATGTTTTCTAATAAAAAGATTTCCTCTGAAAATTTTTGTCATTTTATTTTTTATCACCCGGTAATTTTGAATAAAAAATATAATTATCATTGAATCATACAGTATATACTAAATAATTATATGGTTATTTCATGGCTGTGTTGAACATATGCAAGTATTATATTATACTTCAGTTGGTCCACTGTGTATGTACAACCGAAATGGAACATTGTAAATATTATTAAAAAACATATTGGTGCTAAAACAATTGAGAAATATTTCTGATGATGAATTCTAATAATAATGTCCCTTATTCATTTATTCCCATCTGATAAACTATCAGTTATATTATCCGTAATAGATATCATAGTCATAATATTTGAATTTCAATACAACTTATGCTAAAATATGTAAACAAATGCGTTTTGATACTTTAACTATTATTTTTTGTCGTCAGCAGATTTTACGTCGATTGTTGTATTCGCTTCGCTATTTATTTTTTGAAATGTGTGTTACCATTACCTTGTGATAGATAGTAGTTTGAATTTTCCAGCTGTTTTGGTATGTGTGCTTGTTCTTGGACTTGTTGCTATTGAAATTTATTAATATTAATTAGTACGGCCTGGTTTAAAATAATTGTCGACTGTGTGTGTCGATTATCGATTATATAACATCAAAAAAGTAAACATTGCCGAGATTGTTTAGAACAATATTAATAACCGTGGATATTTAATACATGTATGGGTTATTTACACCTTTTGTCTGACGTCAATTATATTGCCTTCACTGATGATTTGAATTGGATATTAGTATTTTTAATTATTACCCTTCCTAGGGTATGGCCAATATCTAAGAAGGGTAATGATTGACTTATAATCTGCCTATTTTTCGGTGTGAAATAACTCATATAAGCTGTTTAGTAGGCATCAATTTTTCTGTTTTACATATTATGTTGTATATTAGGAATAGGTGATATTTGCGAGATCGATGCTGATGGCTGTCGGTTTGCATTTGGATGTGTATCTAGAATGCCATGCCTTAACGTGTGTTTTCTATAAATGTGATATCTGTATGATTCGTTAATCTGTCTTTCTTTAATCTGTGTTTCCTTATTCTAACCAAAATTTCTTTATGTTGGCTTATCCTTATGTTTATTTACTTAATCTAAGTTTTCTTCTATCCACATATATGCTATTTATTCCGTTATTTCTATGTTTCTATACTTTAAGGATCCTTATTTTATTTTCGTTGGCATATTTTTAATATTTTAATGTTTTATCTATGTCTACGTATTGTATCTATCTATGCATTGTATCGATCGATACTTTTGTGATGTATTTTCTCTAATTTTTCCTCCTAATTTGTGATTTTCTCCATATGATACTTATCACCGCTACCTGGCTTCCTGTGGCATGCTATTTTTAACTTATTTTTCCCTTATTTCTATTACTATATTCTCGTATACCGTCCACTTTTCCTTATAACTTTATCTATATCAATATATGAATTCTAATTTCATCTTTTAGGTTTTCATGTTGCCCAAGTATCTGTTATGATCTTCCCTATGAGGTACTTATCTGCGACAGTTGGTTACAACATTCACTATATGACCTGTATTTGATTTCTAGCTTCTCCTTTATTTTAGTTCAATATTATAATTCTCGTACTCTCAATATTATAACTCTTATGCTCTTAATTTACTCTTTAATTTATTTTCTAGTTAAATGCCTATGTGTTTTTGTCTGTGACTGTCCCAATATGGTACTATCGTTAAACACTTGCATTTAAAATTCTAACCTTTTCCTCCTGTTGCTCATATCTCAATTTCTCCTTTTGTTTCTCTAATGCCTACGTGTTTTTACAATGATTTCCCCAATCATTAACACTTGCATTTAAACTTAACTTCTTAGTGATTTATACCTTTGCAGTGAGGTCAATAAATACCGCGCCAGTGATCTGTCTTTCCTTTAAGTCATCCTCGATAAATTGAGTTAGGTTTAGTATCTGTCCGCAGCAGGACTTGCCTGGTCGGAAACCGGCCTGTTGTGGGATAAGTTTCTCCTGTAGCGCAGCATTTATCCTATTAAGAATCAGCCTCTCGAACATCTTATAGAGATGGGACAGCAACGAAACAGGCCTGTAGCTCTTTGGATCGTTGGAGTCTTTGCCTGGTTTGAGCAACGCAATTACTCTCTATTCTAAGGCTAGTGTTAGAAGTATTAAGTAATTCCAGCAGCCACTGCAACGTTGTCCCGCCAAAATTCTTGATTTGTTCAGTCCTCAAGTCGCCGTATTGCGCTCGTCTCTAGAAAAGGGTTCGCGGAGGTAGTAGTCCTCATTATTCACATCTCGGGTCAGTGGTTGTCGCGACTGCCTTCCCCTTAACTTGCCGTTCAATGGTAACTGTGTGGCTACCTGATAAGCAGTTACTTCGGTGAAAGTTTCTCTTGGCCTCTTTGGGTCCCCACTGAGATTTTTAAGTAATTTCCAAGCCATTCTGCTATTTGTTTTCATATCAAGGCTTTCCATCAAGTTACGTCACTCTAGCGTTCTACTCTCGGCGATGGACAGCATGAGATGCTCACCTGCTTCAATTATGTCTTCAGCGAACGGGTCCTTCTCGAACAGTTTCTGGTAACGATTGAGCAGCGGCTTAGTACCTTTCGCTAGGCCGGCTATACGTATTGAGTTCTGCACCCCCTTTGTATATATTTACGCAATATTTTTCTTACCAGTTCATTGAATAATTCATAGTTTTCTGGTTGGAGTGGTAGCTTTCTTACTTCGGCATCCAAGTTTTCCCTGAAACTTCCAGTCGGCCTTCTTAAAATTGAATCGTTTCTTAAAAGGTACTTGTTCTGGTTCCAAGATAGCGCTAGCGATACAGATAATGGGTCTGTGTTGCGTCTTCGGTATTGGTTCTCCCATTTGTTTGCTGCACATTGCTGCAAGTCTCGCTGACACAAATATATTATCTGGATTGTATCCTCTCTTCCATCTACCACTGTTAATAGAAGATGGTAGCTTCGGGTCATGTATTAGCTGGAAATCGTGTGTTTCAGCCCATTCTTCCAGATATGCTCCGTTGCCATCGGTTTCCTTATATCCCCATGCGGGGCTTTTGCAGTTGAAATCACCAAGGATAAAATTTGCGAGCTGGTATTTAAAGTTTGCAGGTTTATGGAAGGCGAATGGAACGTTAGGTGGCTTATAGATTGAGGTCACGCAATACTGCGGCTTTTCAACAGTGAGTACCTCCCTTAAACATTGAACCTTGGGGTTCGAATGACATCGTTCTCTTTCTTGGTAAACCCTCCTAAAAGGGGGTAGAGCGGAAGTCTGATAAAAAGTTTATGAATTTCTAACTCGCCCTACCGGGGATTATCTTATTTCGGGCTAGAGAAGTTGGCATAGTTGCCAGTTTGGTGGAAGATATTTTTTATTAAATAATATGATACTATATATTGTTTCATATGATAGTTGTGAAAATATCATGATATTTTCGAACCCTGCTAAAATTTCAATGTTTGCAGATCGCACGATTAATTATGTTAAAAATAACAAAGTTAATATAATGTTATTAAAAAATAAACTGTGAAGCGAAAAATATAGTTAATCAATTAAAGCGGAGTAAATCAAAATTAAATGCGTCTAGAACAAAATGTATGTTGACAGATATAATAAACGCACAAACAAATGTTGAGATGAATAATACCTTCATTATTTTAAATATTTGGGTATAATTTTAGACTCTAAATTAAAATTCAGTTATTTTTTTTTGGTAGTCATATGTAAGGAAACTTTGGATTGTAATTCTAAGCGATATTTAAAGAAGAAAGGTTTTTATAAAGATGAATTTTTAAATTATATGTTGACTGTAGTTGCTACACTCTTATTGGCGTAGTTAGAGGTTGATCCATCAACAGTAGTCAGAGGTGAACATATCAACAATATTTCCATTATAAAGTAGCAAGCTAATGAAATAATTGTCATTTACCACTAACTGTAGGTTTTTATTAATAGCAATCACTGCAAACTTTTGAAGAGTAGTAAATTATTTACCGTTAAAAAAAATACCCATTCCCATCACCCTGTATCTGCGAAGATATTTCTGGACATACATATATGTTTAAATGGGTTATTTTTCCTTCTGTCTTCAAGATTCTGGCAGGAAGTACTTACGAAACGCCCTGTATATTGCCTGGGATATTTAAGTAGAAGTTGATTATTTTCTGGGGTATCAATCGAGCCGATCCGATTTCCCGATGCGTACCCAATTAATCACAGTTGGAGTATTATAGACGTGATGAAAAGACATCTGTTAACACTGTTTGATGTCGACATTGTCGACAGAAAGAGAGAGACAAGGGCAGAGAGGGATCTGTTACGGAAATGTCTGCAGGCGGAAGATGGATCGAGGCAATAAGGAAAGTTACGTCCAAGGTGAAATGCTCGAAATTATTTCGTGTGCCTGGTTTTGATTGATCGAAGAGCGTAGTAGGAAAATTAGATTTTCTTGTTGTCGCCGATGCTTGTAACTAGTAGCCAACGATAAGTTTAGTGAAGCTCAATTGAGATTAGTAGAATAACTGGCTAAAAAATGGACATGTGCTCTGGCATTACAGTAAAATTATAGGTTAGTTTGGGTTAGTTAATTTGTGGGACTTTCCAGACTTAGAGCTGGGAATAATAATTCTCTAAAATAATACTTAAGCACAGATACTAAACACACCAGCAGAGGCGGCAGTAGTGTCTTGCGTGATTTCTGCAGTTGCGTTCGTTGCACCTTTTTGCTAACATAATTAACTCGAACCTTTTTTTTGTACACAATTTATATTATATATTTGCTTGGTTTTTTTATATTTTTTGCTATTTTTTCAAATTTACCGTCATTACCGTATAATAGGCTCCAACTTTTTCGCTGACCAGAAAGCCAGAACCCAGAACATGCAGTTGCAAAGCGAAACACATTTCAACCAAGTCGAGCATATACAACCAGCGGAATAAAAACAGAAGCGCCATCTGTGAAAGTATGTCATAACCCGGCAACTACTAGCACTATGATTTATGCTTCTGCGTGGATCGTATCGATTTTAGTCGAAGAAAGCTGTTCGAGAAGCGATAGAGTTCGCCCTCACCCTCACCTGTGTTTGACATGCTATATTACATAACGAGAATGGCAAGTAGCTACGGCAAAACTCATCAAATATTTTAATAGTAATTTTACAGAATAAAACAAACATGGCTAGTGGCGTTTAAAATGAATTGCTCTTTGGCCAATAGCCCCCATCCGCAAGAATGCAATGTTTTGAATTGTGTAGATCCAAAGGATGCCATTGTTTTTAATGTTGTTACTACTCCTGGCTTGCGAACCACAGTCACTTGCTCTCCACCCATTTCATAGCGAATTTCATCGAACAGGAAATCGAGGGCATTATTAGACACGTAACACGGTTTTGTGGCATCACTTGGTGTAAATGTACCTTCAATGTAAATATAACTTTCTGATATATCCAAAATTAGGTATGCGAACTTCATCGGAATTTATAAATATCGGTGATCCATAATATGGTTTGTAGATATACTCTTGAAAACTTGCTATTGAGCTGCCAAGAACAGGTTCGCCGAAAACTTCAATCTTTTCACTTGAAGACAACATCATACCCTCAATATTAGACCCAAGGATTTTAGGAACTTCTGGTCATCTCTACTGATACTATGTCTAGTCGATTTGACATCTGATTCGTACATGTCTTAGAAAGAACATTTTAGCTCTGTGGTCCGAACCACCATGTTATCGATTCTGGATTCATAACTATTTGTTTTGCGGATTATGAGGATTGCTTGTTTTTTATTGGAGAAAACAGGCACAGTATAGAGCATGCTTATCGATGTTGTTTGAGCAGATAGTAGACTGGAAAAATAGAAGAAATCAAAAGAAATTTGAGTGGTTTGGATCTCGCATGTCGTCATAGCTCGTGGGAACAGGTTGTCCGGAAAACTGGGATGGAGCCCCTTTCGAATGTGCCTGCCGCATGTTGAGCGGAGCCTTGACACCTCTTTAATCAGGACAAGAGCTAATTGGGAAGCATGTTTTAGTGAAATAATAGAGAAAATTATTAAGTATCTATTCTCTTTGTGGCCAGAGCATTCATTCAAGTTTGGTAGGATCAGTCAGGTCAAAATATTGGGTGATTGAAATATTGACAAGAAAATCGTCTTTATGTGTGACATGCAGCATGAATCTGGTGGATGATATTACGCCCTAGTGGACTCCAGAAATGTAACCGGAACATGTATTACGCTCTTTCTGTCCTTTTAATGGGCCCAAAACCTTCACTCCAGCTTAGAAGGAACTGGGAGTGAATAATCTCAAATCGAAAGAAAAATTTTAATTTTGAGAATTTAAGATTAGATATTGAATGAATTTACGTGGGCGTAGGCTAAAACAAGTTGTCACCGAGCGTATAAATTAGGCCCTAGCTCAAATGTCAGAGAGAAGGGGTGGGTTCATTTATTTAAGGCGCCACGGGCTTGTAGACAGCACAAGCGAGAAATACCCCAAAGTTGAAATATGGAACTCGTTTTAGCTTAAACTTAGCGACAAAATAAATGAATACCAAAAATTTGTTATTTATTTCTATCAAGAAAACCGGTCAATAAAACAACAAAAATAAGTTAGAAGATTAGATCAGATATATATGCCAGCATTTATCAGTATTAATAATGGAAAAATAATTACCCAAAAATTAATCAAAAATCAAAGTCGGTATAAAGCAAGTAGGTACCCAAATTAACCGAAAAAATAAAGTAAGTGATAAACAAATACTCGAATATTAAAAAAAAGTAAATGAAGAATCGGCAATAAAATAAGAACGCAGGCCAGCGACACTGCAAAAATCAATTCGTTATGAGAAGATTCAAGTACCTGGAATAATCACTTAATCAATGTTAACTAACGGGCGTCGAATCATGATCCGTTACAGAGCCGTACAACTAACTAACTATATTGTTGTTTGTGATACGTTAGTAATCGCCGCAAAACAGTATGAAAAATAACCAGTTAGACCTGGCGTTACTATAGAAACCAATCAATTTATAGACCTTAAGGTATGTCAGCTTAAGAGAAAGTACTACCCGGTCAAGTTACCGGTAGAACCATATTAATGAACAGTGTGTTTGAATAATAATAATAATAAAAATACCAAAGACCACAATAAAAAAAATGGAAAATAACGCAAAGCGTTGTTAAAAGTTCAGAATATAATACAAAAATCGGATTGGCTCTAGATCAAACGGATTTAACTGAATTTTAGAGTTCGATTAAATTTAAACGGTAGTCTTGGGCTAGACAAAATTGGCCCAAAATTCAATGGTCGTTTAAATGAAGATAAGAATAAACTACATGTTGCCTTAATTAAAGAGGAAAAATTAAAAAGTTAATCTTTGTTCGGAAACAAAGCCAAACAAAATAATAACTAGAGCTCGAAAGTTATCTACACGCAATGACCGCTAAATCATATAGAAAAAAATTGAAATCTCTCACTTGATTGATGTGTAGCTCCTCAGGCAGCTTCCAGGAAAGCACTGCTCACGGTAGAAGAAGGCTTCCTTGACAGGCGAAGGACTGCAAGATTCTATAAAGGTAGTACCGCTAGACAGGCGCAGCCAAGGTGCACCCTGTCGCTAACGATGCTCGTCGATAGCGATGAACCCGACCGTAGCAATGGATCCGACGGTAGGAATAGGCCCAACGGTAGTTATAGACCCAACGGAAGGAGTAGACCCAACGGTAGGACCCTGTGAAACAACACATATTCACGGTTCCACACGCAGCTCTTAATTGACGAGCATTATAACTCGGTAATCAAAATCAACCATCAAGGAAAGAGAGAAATCAGAATTTAAAAAAAAACAATAATTTACCTATGTAGGGGTAGCCAGTTGCCTATCGCTAGTTAGCTTTACAGTTGGGCAAGTGGGCTTCTGTAAGAAATTAAAAAGGGAATTAAAAATCCGCCCACGTGCGTCACAAGGTTGAAATGATGGCGTTCACAAAAAGACAAAAAAAATGCACAAAAAAACTCAACTCACCTTGCTAAAGCAGCATTCAAATCCCACAAAGGGTAGTTTCAGACACCAACACTTAAGAAAAGATAAGGCACAACTAAAGACTGAAACTGTTGCACATGACCCGGTTGGAAAACTCCCATCAATAGGTAAAATCAAAAATTAATTCCAATCGGTCGGTGTCCAAAATGACTACTTGACTCACAAGATCGACGTAAAGAGTGACGCTAAGAAATTGGAAACTTGAAAAGCAGCCGGCCACGCGAGAATTCCCACCTCGAAAATCTCGCTCCACCAATGAATGCACGGCGTGACAAATCACATGATCCTCTCAATAATTCATCCAAGGGAATTTCGATGTATATCCACCAAAAAAAACGACTCAGGGTAACCAAAAAAGCGTTGTCATTAAGCCACTTCTATTAATAGAATATCCCAATTATTCAGAGGCAATTAAATAACTGCGCGCGATGCTTAACCCATCAACCAATCCAAAACAGTATGCGCTACGAAAGCCGGAAACATGGTCTTTTACCACCGACTTTATTTTCACGCGCTAAATTCAATTGGTTTGAAATGGAATTGTTTAGCAACGCGAATTTTATTTAATTTCTCGATCTAGAGATCGTCGAAGCGAAGCCCGCTGAATATCTACGAGGGTTTTTCGCTATTAACCACGAATGCGCTCGAGGCCATATGAATGGTGACGAGTTCTAGGGTTATTTATGCATCGATCAACGCTAGTCAAAACGGCCTGTGACACATGATCATGTTTTGGGTAAATTAGGAAACGTTTATTATTATTTACGTTACTTGATATTTCATAACTAGTTCTGCAAAGTTGGTTTCTTTTCTGTTAATCGACGTAACATATTTTTTTATATAGAGTATGTTATCAAAGCGACTGACTTATTTGACATCACGATTGCTAAGAAATTTTGAATTTTATAGGTTAGTTTTTCTGCTAATCGGCATAGCAGAAACTTTTCATACAGCAAATAATATATATTTTTTCTTGCCTTCTGACTATTGAGTAGTTTGTCTCGCATGTCGTCATAGCTCGTGGAAACGGGTTGTTCGGAACACTTGGATGGAATTTTTAGTAGCTCTGTCGAATGTGCCTGCCGCGTGTTAAGCGGAGCCTTGGCACGTAATTAATCAGTACAGGAGCTAATTGGGAAACATGTTTTAGTGAAATAATAGAGACACTAATTAAGTACCTATTCTGTTTGTGGCCAGAGCATTTATTGAAGTTAGGTAGGGTCTGTCAGGTCAAAATATTGGGTGATTGTTTCGAATATGTGTGACATGCAGCATGAATCTCGTGGATGATATTACGTCCTAGTGAACTCGAGAAATGTAAACGGAACATGATAATGGGTAAATTAGGAAAGGTTTGTTGAAGTGAAACTTCTATAGCGAGGGTAAAGTCAGAAAAAAATGAAACAGTGAAACGCTTATCAAAGTTGAAACCGTTATCAAAGTGAAACCCATTAACGCCCACGGAATTTTTTGATAGATATTTTTATTTTGATTCAAGGATATCATTTATAAACTCAAATTGAACAAAAAATAAAATGTAACTCATGCGGAAATTGATACTAGTGATAATATATAGGTGTACTCAGAAGGGGACAATGGGAGGAAACACTGAAAAATAATGTTGTGACAAACTTTATAATTGACAGAAAACAATAAGAATTAGAAATGTAATTTTTTAAAACAGTCTCGCTCTATACACAATGTTACTTTACACTTTTCCCAGCGCCATCTTGCTTTCTTATGACACTGCGTACATCTTAGTTGCGCAGACATTTTTCCTAGGTAATGTCCATCTTGCACTTTCCTAACAGTGACGGGTTATATGACCAGGTGGACGACTCCTGAATTGCCATTTCATCTGTCCAACGAGATAATGTTGAACTATATTCCTCTGAAATTCCAGCAGGCCCATTGGTTCTTCCGAACATAGCTGGTACAGAGTAATAAATGTTTGTTTACTGGACGTCGCTTTTTGATCTTTCGATGTCTGTTCTTCCTATTGTTACGGCTAGCCTAACAACCATCCGAACGTTTTTGTGCTACCCTATAAAACTAGCCGCCGCCGTGCCGCTCGCTTCCCTGTCTGTATGACTCATCGCCCGGCCGGTCGCGAAGTTTCAGGATCGCTGGAATTGTGTCGATGGCCTCGTCGAGATCATATAGAGTGGCCTTGGAATACTTCCCGAATATTCGTGATGTATTGGAGATTATATATATAAGCAGACCTAAGGCCAATGTTGGTCAGTCAGTCGGAGAGTTCAGTTAGTTCAGTTAATCATTGAGTGTTGAATAGATATTAGTGGTAAAGTTATAAAGTAGTATAGAGTGTTAAATTGTATACAGTGGTAGTGAATAAAGAGAGTATTAGTTGAAAATAGCAAAGTTGTAATTCTGTTAAGAACCCACGGGAAAAACGTAACATTTGGTGTCAGAAGTTGGATTGTGAAAGGACCGGACTTGTGAAGTATTTTTCGAGGAAAGAAAAGGGTTCAAGTAAGTCAACGAGACCGTTTGGTTGGTGGATTCTGTGAAAATTTTATAAAATTCTATGGTCAATACGAGGCAACAAGCGGCAGAAATGGAACAAATAAATAAAATGTTGGCCGATTTTATGGATAATTTAAATGCTGAGAGGCGAGCGGATCGGGAAGAGGATGAACGTAAAAAGCAAATAGAACAGGACCGGCTTCAGAAAATTTTAAAAGACCAGGAAGATAAAAGACAAGCGGAACGGGAACAGGATGAACGTAGAAGGCAAGCAGAGCAGGACCGGCTTCAGAAAATTTTACAAGATCAAGAAGATAAAAGGCAAGCGGAACGGGAAGAGGATGAAGGTAGAAGGCAAGCAGAACAGGAACAGCTGCAAAAATGGATGCTGGATGTAATAGTAGGCGAGCAAGGAAAATTACAGAAGATATTGGATGGGCAAAATGAGAAGTTTGAAAAAGAAGTAGATAATATACAAAAAGAAGTTGGAAATGTACAAAAAGAAGTTGGATATGTACAAAAAGAAGTTGGGAGTGTACAAAAAGAAGTAGGAAACGTACAGCAAGAAATGAGAAATCTACAAGCAGAATTTAGCAGACTAAAAAATCAAGGACCCACCGAGAGGGTATTCGCCACAGGGCATAACATCAAACCTCCAACGTATGACGGTCAAACCTCCTGGACAATGTACAGAAGGCAGTTTGAAGCCGCTGCTGTTGCCAACGGTTGGAATAATGAAGAAATGGCTACATCACTGGTGGTAGCGCTTCGTGGGTTTGCCCTAGAACTACTGCAGACCATTCCCATCAGCCAACAAGGGAAATATGACATACTTGTAGCTGTACTGGAGAGACGATTTGGAGACCAACATAGAAGACAACTGTATCAGGCACAAGTTAAGTCCCGACATCAGAAGCCTGGTGAAAACCTGCAAGAGTTTGAGGCAGACGTCTCGTTCAGTTGGCCTATCCGGGAGCAACAGAAGAATTTCAAGAGGAACTTGTTGCTGAATATTTCGTGGACGGTGTCAGAGATCCAGAAACTCAGAAGATGTTACGTCTAGCCAAATTTGATAGCAGCCGTGAAGTTTTGGGTAGAGCTCTGGAAATCGAGGCGGCCTGTAACATCTCTAAGCCAGCAATCAGGGAAGTATCCATCAAGGAAGAAAATTTGGCGAACAATTGTGAACTAACTGAAATGGGCGGTATTTTGAAGAAATTAACAGAAGTTCTTCAGGCCACGGGGAGATTCAGGGAGTCACTAGAAGTTAGGCCATACAACCGTAATCAGTGTTATAGATGTGGCAAGACTGGACACTTCAAAAGGGCCTGTCGAGTACAAAGATTCCAGGAGCCAATAGAAGATAGGCCACATAGCCGAAATACATCAAATCAGTGCTATAGATGTGGAAAGACTGGACATTTCAGAAGGGACTGTCGAGTACGGATATTCCGGGAGCCAACAGAAGTTAGACCATGTAATCAAAAGGCTATAAATCAGTGCTATAGATGCGGCAGGACTGGGCATTTCAAAAGGGACTGTCAAGTACAAAGATTCCGGGAGCCACTAGAAGATATGCCACGTAACCGAAATGTTTCAAATCAGTGCTATATATGTGGCAACATTGGGCATTTTAAGAGAGACTGTCGAGTACAACTACGACCTACAGCTCCATCCAGAGACAACAGCAGTTCAAAGCCAAGTCAGGAAGAGTTGAAACAATATAACTTTAAGGCTAAGCACAGGGAAGGAAGATGGCATAGTAATACAGATGCTTTATCCAGAAGGTCATGTGAGGATAATTATAAACATCGCCAAAGAACTGACCAACGAGAAGGAATCACTCCCATTAGGCGAATCAAGTTTAAGGTTGATCAGCAGTGGACCACAGAGCAACTGAAGAAGGATCAGCTTGAGGTTAATGAAATAGCACTGCTACTAAAAGCTAAGGAAGAACGTCAACCAAGACCAAGCTGGAGAGATATTTCAAGTAAGGGATCTACTTTTAAATCTCTGTGGGCTCAGTGGGACTCCCTGGTAGACGAAAATGGACTCCTTAAACGAGCCTGGGAAAGCGCCGATGGCAAAGTAGTGAAGACGCAGTTAGTGGTACCAAGGAAGAGGGTATCGGAAGTTCTGGACGAAGTACATAATAGAAGGTTTGGGGCTCATCTCGGAGTTAACAGAATGATTGACAAGATCCGCGACAGATTTTACTGGGTCAACTACTGCCAGGATGTGAAATCTTGGTGCAATCAGTGTTCAACCTGTACCTCAAGTCAAGGACCCCAGACAAGATCCAGTGGGAAGATGAAACAGAATGATGTGGGACTACCGTTTGAACGTCTCGCCAGTGACCGAACGAAGGCTCGATATGATCTCCAAGCTAACCCTAGGGGATTTCGGATGAACGATAAAGTCTGGTTATATAACCCGCAAAGGAAGACAGGAAGATCTCCCAAGCTAACACCAGTATGGGAAGGACCCTATACGGTCATCAAAAGAATTAATGACGTTGTGTATAGAATTCAGCGTAGCTCCAGGAGCAAACTGAAAGTTGTCCACCTCGACAGGTTGAAAGCATATCACGGACATGAAGTAGCTGATCGGGACGATCAGAATTAAGAGGGAGGCAATGTTACGGCTAGCCTAACAACCATCCGACCGTTTTTGTGCTATCCTATAAAACTAGCCGCCGCCGTGCCGCTCGCTTCCCTGTCTGTATGACTCATCGCCCGGCCGGTCGCGAAGTTTCAGGATCGCTGGAATTGTGTCGATGGCCTCGTCGAGATCATATAGAGTGGCCTTGGAATACTTCCCGAATATTCGTGATGTATTGGAGATTATATATATAAGCAGACCTAAGGCCAATGTTGGTCAGTCAGTCGGAGAGTTCAGTTAGTTCAGTTAATCATTGAGTGTTGAATAGATATTAGTGGTAAAGTTATAAGAGTAGTATAGAGTGTTAAATTGTATACAGTGGTAGTGAATAAAGAGAGTATTAGTTGAAAATAGCAAAGTTGTAATTCTGTTAAGAACCCACGGGAAAAACGTAACACTATAATTGCGAAGCAGAATTCGCCAAGCGTCGGATTATGTCACCCGTCAATAGGGAACGTGAGCTGTTAGTTTTACTATACTGATGACTCGTCGCGATAGTAATCCTGCCCAGTACGAGAGGAACCGCAGGTTCGGACATTTGGTTCACGGACTAGCTCTAGCGGGCTTTGGTACGAAGCTATCATCCGTTGGTGTATGCCTGAACGCCTCTACTAAAATAGGCGTAAAGTCCATAAAACGTACACACTTTCACGTTTTGTACTCTGCTGCACCCTACTGATAAGTCACACTTACACTCCACTGAAAGAAAACATCAAAGATATGATCTACGACATTCGCGCTGTTCCTAAGATACACTCGTGTATCGAGAGATGGTAGCACTAAGCAGTTTTATAGAATGTCCCCAAATGGGGACAGTGGGTTATAATGGGTTAATTAAGCATGCATGTTCCACTATAGCTAGATGGTTGAAATTTTCGGGACATGCAGCCGGGGTAAAATGAGGATTCTGGACGTAAACTGGACCCCGGTCGGCCAGGAGAGGGGGGAGAAGAACAAACTAAAATAATTCATTTCGGGAGAACGGGAAGAGCTACGGGTTCGAAAATTTTATGGTAGGTACGCCTCATGGGGCTACCTTTGACTTGACCATATGAGGGGGACCGGGGCTCTAATTTAAGGGGGGATTTTGAAAAAAAACCGTTTTTGCCTATGGCTGCAACTAAGTCTCGGATCGAAAAACTAACAAGCGACGACCCCGTTTTACGGGGTCATCAGTGGGGGAATACTACCCGGATACCCAAATGTTTCGAAAAAATTGAAAAAACGTGTTAAATTATAGAACGAAATAAGAAAAAAATATAGAAGTTAGAGAAAATGGGAAGAAAAAAATGCTTTATGAAAAAAAAACAAAAATTTTTGAAAAATGGGAGAAAATTGAAAAAACGTAAAAAAATGTTCGAAAAGTTAATAAAAGTGTAATTTAATACCTATTCTGTTTGTGGCCAAAGCATTTATATATGTTAGGTAGGATTTGTCAGGTCAAAATATTGGGGAAGAAAGTCTTCTTTATGTGTGACATGCTGCATGAATCTCGTGGATAATATTACGTCCTAGTGGACTCGAGAAATGTAAACGGAACATGATCATGTTTTGGGTAAATTAGGAAACGTTTGTTATTATTCGCGTTACTTGTATCTCATAGCTAGTTATTAGTAGTCCTACTGGTGCAGAGATTCTGTAGAGATATTTTTTATATATTGTGTATAACCAAATGGAAGGAAACTTTTCGAAGAATATGAAAACTGGGGTCTTACAGTAAATCTTCAAAGGACTAAATATATGTGCATTGGCGGAGAGAAAGAAAAGTTGGTATTAAATAATGGTGTAGAAATTGATGCCTGGCAGTTAAAAGAGCTTTGAACAAAAACTATTAGATCTAGAGATGGATTTCTGGCGAAGATCAGCTAGAGTATCGAGAATAGATAGAATAGAAGTGAAAGAATAAGGGAAATAGTAAAGGTAGAAAAAACAATGGTCGATACAAACAAATTAATTTTATTAATTGCCTTAAGCCATAAAGGTGTAGGTGGCTAATTAACTGTCTAATTGGCCACAAGCAAATTAAGTAGACTGTATTTAGATAGGGTGGTGGGGGTTTTAAACACACTTTGTGAATTGAAAATCGGTAAGTAGGTTAGTTATTAAATCCTTTAATAATATCTTTATGCACTTGCATTTGATACAAAAAATAGAAATATAGATATATACAATTCTTAGACTAATTTCAAGCATTCGTTCATTCACACATAGAAAATCAATATACAAAAAGTTTCTTAATTATTAATATCTAGTAAAAAGTCTTGATTTGTTAATTTAAAATGAAACTTTTGTCTTTAAAATTTCAACTTCCTTTCACTCTACATTTACCTTGATCTACACTTCTCTCTACTTCCCTCCAACCAGGCAGGGATCTGACTCCAAATCCTTAACTTGAATCTTACAGACACGATTTGAGCTACAAATTCGGTATCGCCATTTTTACTGCTTTTCTTCAGCTACAGGACAGGTAAGCCGAGACGCTACGTCGTTTCTGGCCTTAAATAATTGCGTTAAAAACGCCTAAACGAGGTCTTTGTCCAACGTGGACAAAAATAACAGAGGTACACTAAATATTCTCTAATATTTGTGCATACAATCGGCGAAATTGACAAAAAGGGTGTAACCTTTTGGCGCGAAGAGGAGAACAGAACTTTAGCTGTTGTTTGAGTGAAAGTCTAAAACAGCAGTTTGAGAGGCTAGAGAGCGGTGACGGGACCGATCTAGTACACAAAAATATAACTAACAAAATGAGCGAAACACTAATTAGTTGCCTTAAACAGGGCTAGGACAAGGCTAGATATTTTTCGGCGCGAAAATCTAGGAGAGCTGTGACGGGACAGATCCTGCGCAGATGAGTGTTTTCTAAGCACTAATAAGAACTAATTTGTTCCTCGAGCTGACGGCCTCGCGCCGACCTAAAGTCGGCTGAGAGAGGGGAGTTTCTTTTGAGAGGGTGAAAGCATCTTCTTTCTTTCTTTGACATGTGCTGTTTACTGAACACTGACGGAGACACGGATATATTAAATTGAAAACGCTTAAACACGATTGAATTGACATAATGACATTTAGCTTTATATGACGGAATCGACCATCCAGGTTTGGACTAACGGGTGATGAAGAACTGACATATGCTGATTTAAATGCACAAATTTCTGTTTACCTGGGGTTAAATAAATCTATTTTGAGTTCAATTATGGTTCATTCATACTATATACATACAGGGTGTTATCACCAAACTATACGGTGAAAAGTATAGTTTATACACGTGTTGGGGGAATGCCAGAACAAAGAATTCCAAAACTCGGACTTCAATGGATACCAACAGAAAGGAGGAAGACGAAAAGTTACCTGGATAAGCGGCATTCAGAGAGCAATGTCGGAAAGAAATCTAAGACCAGGAGACTGGGAGGATAGAAGAGGTTGGAAGCTGGGAACCGGAAGGCGTAGGACGCTATGAACCCGGACATATACATACATACCAAAGCGGCTGACTTATTTGACATCACGATTACTTAAAATTTTAAATACAGCTAATAATCGTTTTTCTACTTTCCTCCAGAGTTTATTGAGTACTTTGATGACTAATAATTATCTCTTATTTTTTTGCAATCTGGTCTGTAGATAACTTGTGGTTTTGCGTCACGTCAGCATTAGATGAACCACCATTTCATTTTTGGCTTTTGAAGAGCATTGCGCTCTATGTATAATTCAAGTAAAGTAAATGAATTGAAGTGTGTGCGACAAGTAGTCCATCTACCATTAAATTTAATGACTACTGTCATGTGTTCTAGAACATATTTTTCTAACTGATTTGAAGTCTAATTTTTAAAACAATCCACCTGGTACTCACTGCGATTAGACTTCGAATCAAAAAGTGGCACTAGTTATGGTACTTTAGCAAGTCTCTGATCAATAACTTAACATTACTAATTACTATATAAAAATCTCAATAAATTACCTCGATACTACTTAACGAAATGAGTTATCTTTAAAAGAATATTTTAATATTACCCAGTTACTATTGCTTAAATATGTAACAATTAATATGTTAAAATTAAGGACTAAATATCCACTAATCTACGCTTAGCTTATTCCCCTGGCAGCTGGAATATAGAAGACTTCTGAAATATCTTCCAAATGCTAAACTAAAAAGGATTTACTGAATAAAATAAATAGAAATAAATATAGCCGCACCAAGTAAGAAGAGTTGAGCTCAATTCTACCGATATCAAGGTGAAACGTTCAATAATAAATTTTAAATAGTTTTAATTAATTTTCTGTCATGGGTTTGACAAGCAGATGCAATAAACGCCTTAATTTTATAGCATATTTTTAAATATTAACGAGAATGAAAGCGATAAAAGGTTGACAGGGCTTTAGAGGACTGCCTTTTACAAAAAAATAACACTAGATAAGGTTGGAGAACTGAACCTCAGTATCTCTTGAAGTAATATTTCAGAATATACTTCTCGGTAATTGTCTTTAGAGTTCTTACTAAATATAAGGGGACTTGGGACCCCCGGCTTTACCATCTTGGCCGGGTGTGAAGGAGTAGAGAGGCCGAGGACATGTATCGTGATGTCCAGGGAGCTGCAGGGAACTCTGTTACCACAACTAAGCTCCAGGGATATTACGGTGATCCTGCTGGAATACATGGTGAGTGGCACAAAACATAAGTTATTAATTAGTAGTTTATATCTTCCGTATGATAACGCGCAACTTCCCCCAACGGAAGAATTAATAAGGTTAATAGAATACAGTAAAGACAAAGGTTTTCCACTAATCGTGGGGTGTGATGCAAACGCGCATAATATCGTTTGGGGGAGCACTAACACTAACGCGAGAGGTACGGCTCTATTAGAGTATTTCGTATCGGAAAACCTTGAAGTAGCTAACGTAAATGCGGAACCAACTTTTGTGCATCGGCTTCGTCAGAAGGTTATCGATATTACAGTGGTAACTCGAGCATTTGCGGAAAAGGTAGTCAATTGGAGGGTAAGTAGGGACATAACTATGTCCGATCATAGAATGATCCGATTTAAAATTAAATCGGATAAGATGGAGAAGCCACTAAAAAGAATTCCGAGGGCAACAGACTGGAACAAATTTAGGGAAAGTCTGGTAATGTCCATGGGAACTTTAGGGCAGGCTATTTCATCAAAACAAGAACTAGAAATTGAGGTGGTAAAGCTAAACAGTGTAATCGTCGACTCCTATGAACAAGCGTGCCCACTTAAGAAAGCGAGCGCCAAGAGGCTGCCTTGGTGGAGTGATACTCTGGACCGTCTTAAAAAAGACGTGAGAAGATCACACCGCCACGCTTTCAGGGGAGGGCGGCAGGAGCTCTGGGATGTGTATCTGGAAGCCAGAAGGAAATTTAAAATCGAGGTCCGACGCAGCAAAAGAGACAGCTGGAGGAAATTCTGTGGAGAGATGGAGTCTCTCTCGGACTCAGCGCGTCTGCTTAAGCTGCTGGGCTCGGAAAGACAAAAAGAGATTGGCTCTCTGAAAACAGGCGAACAATGGACGGCGAACAGAGAGGAAGCGATAGAGCTTCTCCTAAAAACCCACTTCCCCGGAGAGGTACAGACTACCAACTGGGACGAGGAACCAGAGCCAGAGATGGATTGGAACCTTGCCCGCAGTGTGGTGACTGAGGAATCCATAACCTGGGCAGTGGGGGAGTTCAGTCCATATAAGGCAGGAGGGCCGGATGGAATTATACCCATGATGCTGCAGGCGGGCCTTGACACGTTACTCCCTTACTTAAAGAGAGTATTCGAGGCCAGCATAGCACTAGGGTACGTTCCACAAGCTTGGAGAGCAGCGGATGTCGTCTTCATCCCCAAGGCAGGGAAGAGAGACTATTCCCATCCCAAGTCATTTAGGCCTATAAGTCTAACTTCATTTTTAATGAAGACAATGGAAAAAATCATTGACAGGTTCATCTTGGAAGAGATCTTAACCACAGCTTATACCGTACCGAATCAGTTATTTAACTCTCCACGTGTTTTGAAGCAATAAAATCCAACCAATAGGAGCATTTTCCTCATATTCTCGGCGTCTGCTACGAGCCGAATTATATGAGGGCGACTTCGTTTATTTATGAATAACAGAACCGGTTTGGTGTTCAATGTAGTGTTATCTTTTTCTATTACGACAGTTTGCTGAATCGAAGAGACATAAACCTGGTTGAGTCGGAAACTGAACACACCGCACAGCGTTGGACTCTCGATTTTTTGACAAGAAGCAGCAGGTTACGTTCTTAGATTGGATTGTTTGCGTGTTATTATTTGTGCTCGATTATTTATTTATTAAGTGTGTTAACTTTTTGGACATTTAATCATTAACGTGTTTTCATTGTTAACCATGGCCGTACGTTGTTTTGTCTGCAAAGGGCACAAGAAAGCCAATCCAGCTTCAGGATATTTTAGTTTTCCGAAAGATGAAAGGTTGTAAGTAGATGTTTACATTAAGTATTGAGATTAAAGTATAGTTCATTCATATCACATTGCATGATAAATTAATATTCTACGTCGATAATTGTTTGGCTCCCTTCTGCAGGAAGTTTAACTTTTTAAACTTGAGACATAAATTGTAGTTTTGTCTAGCCTCTTAGCATCCCATAATAAAGGCAACCAATTTAGAACCGTCACACTAATATTACAAAGGTGGTATGTAAATTTAATTAGAAATAAGTAGTGAACAATATCACATACCTACAACTCTTTATTCATTGCCTACAACTATATAAATGGCTTCGAGTGACGAAATATCAATTTATTAAGGCCGTTTGAGCGATCACATTTTTGATAAAATTTCTGCCCGTAGTAATCTTTCGAAAACGGCAATCTTACTTTGCGCTCGAAAAACACACAGAACTTTTTCTAAAGCCGCATTTTTTAAAATTAAATGCACATTTTTCTCTATACTTATTCTGAAATTTGCAAATGACTGTCAGGTTTGACATATTCGGGCTTCGGGCATATTTAGAACAGGAGTGCCAGCAACAAACTGTAACAAACGCATGACTGTCATTTATTTATCCTCGGTTTCCATGACCATTCATAGCACACTCGACGACAAAAGTGAGACTTTCTTTTCCTTGTTCGCGCTAGAGCGCAAAATAAGGATCCACGGCATTCGTCGATTTTGCGATATCATTTAAATTTAGCAATTAGTTATTTTGCGCGCGACTGTAGAAAAATTGATATTCTATGTTCATATCAAAATATTTATATATTTATTTACACTTATAAACACCATATTCATGGTTGTGTATAAATGACTGATCATTCTCGATCACGTTTACCAGATATCTTTTTTTATCAATTTCATTTACAGTTACATATCATGTTTAATTTAATTTGCTAAAAATGTAAACTAAATTAAATCCAATCCGTCTCTGTTGAGTTCCAGCTGGCCATTAAAACCTAACATTTTTAATGTATGAAGGGCATGCGCGAAAAATGAGGAAAGCATGAAAAAGTCAAATCTGGCTTCATCGACATCAAAGGAGCCGACGTAGAGTTCAATAACTGATTCGGTACGGTATAAGCTGTGTCTTAACTGATTCTCCTGTACATGATAATCAGCACGCCTACAGAAGGGGGAAGTCGACTGAAACGGCTCTCCATTCTGTAGTTAGAAGGGCTGAAAAGGCAATAGAAAACAAAGAAATGGCGCTAGCGCTCTTCTTTGACGTAGAAGGAGCTTTCGATAAGGCTAAAACGAAAACTATCTGTCAAGCCCTCCAGGCCAAGAGAACACCAGTTCATTTGGTCAAGTGGGTAAAAACGGCACTGGAAGACCGGAAGATCAGCGCCACGCTGGGAGAAGTTCGCGTCGAGGCCGGGGTAAGAGGGGGTTGCCCACAAGGCAGCTGCATCTCGCCATATTTGTGGTGCCTGGTGATGGGCAGCCTCCTGAGAAGGTTAAATCTTGAGGGATTCTACGCACAAGCATATGCTGACGACGGGCTAGTAATGATCACGGGCAAGTTCGTGAGAACGGTCTGCGAGCGTATGCAGGTGGCGTGTCGGATAGTTCAAGGTTGGTGTGAGGAGAACGGTCTCTCAGTAAACCCAGGGAAGACCGAACTCATTCTCTTCACAAGGAAACGAAATCTAACAGGTTTTATAATCCCATACTCTACCAGACGAGACTGAGCCTAAGTGAACAAGTCAAATATTTGGGAGTTATTTTAGACAGTAAATTGACGTGGAAGGCACACGTTGAACAGGTGGTGAATAATACAACCGCGATTATGTGGCAACTAAGGAGAACGGTAGGTAGGAAGTGGGGTTTAAAACCTTACATCCTCCAGTGGCTGTACACTGCTGTGATAAGACCGAGGATTTCCTACGGATCCGTGGTCTGGTGGCCAGCGGTGGCCAGAGCCACTAATGCTCAGAAACTGGCCAGACTGCAAAGGCTGGCTTGTTTGGGTATTACCGGAGCATTGAGAACCACTCCCGGAGCAGCACTGAACATCATCCTGGGGCTGCCGGACCTCCCGATCTGGATTGAGAGAGAGGCAATGGCGGCTCACAAAAGGATGATCGACAGTGGCCTATGGCGAACGGACTACACAGGGAAAGGCCATACGACTATTGCCGCCAAAATGAGTAGGGATCTACCCATCATTGCGACCAAAGGCAATATTCCAGATGGCAGATTAAGACTGAGAAGGAATTTCCAAGTGGAATTTCCATCAAGGGAAGAGTGGCTGTCAGGCCAGGTACGTACGCCGAGCGGCGCACACGCATGGTACACTGACGGCTCATGGATGGCTAATACACAGTCATCCGGAGCCGGTGTATACCTAGACAACACTAAATCAGGAGAAAGCAGTTCGCTGGGGAGACATGCCACTGTTTTCCAGGCGGAGGTGTTTGCTATTTTGGAAGTAGCAACCAAGGCGGAAGTAACAGAAGGTGTAGAGAGTAAATATATATTTACTCGGACAGTCAAGCCGCTCTAAGGGCGATCCGAAAACCCAGGGCAAGCTGTAAGCTAGTTCAGGAATGTAGAGACGCCCTAAACAGATTGGCTGTGCACAAGGAAGTAAGACTCAGATGGGTTCCAGGGCACAGTGGCATCGAGGGCAACGAACGGGCCGATGAATTGGCCAGACAAGGCTCAATGAGCCACCTCGTCGGTCCAGAACCTGGTCTGGGCTTAAGTAAAAGGCAAATCTCTCAGGAACTAAATAACTGGGCCTGGAACAAGACAAAGCACACCTGGAGAGGAAAAGAAGGATGCAGACAAGCCAAGGAAATGATTCTAAATCCTGACGGATCCAGAGCAAGGCGACTGCTAAAAAAGAGCCGAGAGGACATCAGGAACTTGGTAGGTATTCTGACTGGGCATGGAAGCCTAAACAGACATCTTCACCTTATCGGCGTGAGGGACAGCCCACTCTGCCTGAACTGCGGGACAGGGGAGGAGTCCTCATACCACTATATAGGAATTTGTGATAGGTGGAGTCGCCTAAGGAGGAAGATACTGGGAGCAACAACACTTGCTCGGGAAGATCTAAAGGATCTGGACTGGGAGGACGTCCTTACCTTTATCAAGGTGACGGGCCGTTTCAGTGCAGGCCGGGTGTTGGAAGTAGCCAGGTAGGGGAGGGCGGATCGGGGATGGTGAAAAGGGACTTATAGGCCTACTTACCGGGCTTCGGCCCCCCCACCCTTACTACTACTACTACTACTACTACTACTAGAGTTCTTACTAGGAGAATTTAAGGTATTAGCACGACAGAGCAAGAACTAAATTATAGATACAGGCAGTGCTAACACTTAATAATTTAAATAGATCCTACCGAGAATCGCCGATACCATCAGCTATCCGTATGTGAAAGGCTACTGGACTAGACTCCAGTGTAGATGGACGAGCTAGATGAAACTCTCAGCTGGGAAGATCATTTTTTCCACAAAACTCTCCCCAGTCCCTCGGAAAGACTCTTGTGAAATGACAAACGATTTTTTTAGCCATCTACCAAAAAAGCACATGAGCCGAACCTACCTTATAAGGGTTATCACACCGCTTTTTACACGATGTTTCACAACAGCATGACCGATACTCTAACAAAAGATACGCGTTACTACGTTTTGTAGTATTAACACAAAAATGCTAACTGGCAATCATCAACCAGCAGTTGGAAACTTAATGGCCGCCATAAGACACCTTTCATGAGAAGAGCGTCAATTTTAACTTCCTTTGATATATCCTATTTGCATGCGCTTGCTGTCAAACGAGTCGGAGTACTGAAATTCACTCGTAGTAATAAGGTTGTGACAATCGATGCCACAATTTAACTGATACACAGAGAAAATCGCGATATTATATTCAGATACAATTACAACGTTACAGACTCCCCTAAATATATCCGTATATGCAATCTTTCCTTTCCTCACAATTTTGCTCTATCACTTATCGGACAAATAATGCCCCCAAAAAAGCAATCAAGGACAAACGGGGCCCAGCTGATGTCGAGCCTCGCCCTTTCCAGTCAACTCGTTCTTAATTATTAATTCAGTCGAAACCTAATCGGCTGGAGCAAGGCCGTATTGGGGAAGTTGCCCTTTTTCGGGTGGGGAATAAACTGCCGCCTAAGGGCCCTTCGAATTATCTCCTCCCCGATAACTGGAAAACGTAAATTCGGATTTGGAACGACAATTATCCAGATAATGCTCTAGTTACGAACTACGATTTGTGAATCGTTTTGGCTTCAAGGTTTGGGGTTAATTAATTGATTGGTAAAGTTCTAAATTTGGTCTTGAAGTTAACGATTTTTTTTTAAGAAAGCTGATCGACAATAGGCTGCTGAAGATTTAAGTTTTGGGGTGTTTATCAAGCATTACTTTTAACATGTATACAGGATGCTACCAATTCGAGCTTATTTTAAAATAACGTTCACTTTAACCTTCGGACCCCCCACCATCAACTTCTAATATGAAGCTGGTCTTTTTATTGCGTTTCTAGGAAGCAAATTCAAGTATATTTCAGCTGCGTTCATGCTCAAAGAAAATCGGGAAAACTGTGACTAATCCTAATCCATTCAGCGTGATGATGACATTGGACAAAAATATCGCACACCACTGGCTTTATTGGCTCATGGAAACGAGGCGAAATAAACCGGTAAATGATGCACAAGCCAAAAATGATCTCCTAATTCGGAAAAAATCAAATTGAATATTTTCGTCGTGTTCCGGGGCTCGCCTGGCAAGCTTCGGCCGCTCTCCCTTTATCAATTTCCATGTTCAAGGATCCATTAACTTTTCAATAATAACTCGGACGTGCATAGACCTACTCGACTTTGCTTTCAGCTTCGGTGCTCTTTACAGATACGATGCATAATAACAAGATTCGATTTTCTCTCGACTCTACGGCGAAGCTGCGCTCGATGACTTTGTTAAAATATTTGAAAGCTTCATCTGACGTTATAACTATAAATAGTTTAAGTAAAATAGAGGGACGTCTCCATAGATGGGACAAGGCCCCAGTGTCCTAAATTAAAATTACACAAATGTCTCACCAATAAATTAAAAAATATATAAATGGCAACACAAGAAATAACTTTTAATAAATTCAAATTGATCAATTGCACGCATCAATCATTGACAGTGATGGAAACACGGGTACTAACACCAATACAAAAAGAGCAAAGATCGATTGAAGGAAAATCATAAGAAGAAAAGCGCAAACATGCAAAAAATATAAGTACTGAAAAATAAACAAACGAAAAAAAAAGAAGATGTAGTAATTCAATGGCAAGATCATCTATCTAAGCTAAATATAAATAAAAATAAAATAAATATAAATAAAAATAAAATAAATATAAATGAAAATACGGACAATACAAGTAGAAATTGCATTGAATTAAATATAAACACTGAACAGAGAATTATGATTAAAAGAGAAAATAAAGTAGAATCTTAAGAAAATAAAATTCCGAAACGACTAGAAATAGGCAGAACAAGGAAAGCTTTCAAAAACTTCTTCAACAAGAAAAGAAAAACAATATAGAAATTGAATAAGAAATAAAGATAGAAATAGAAATCGAAATCGAAGAAGAAAATGAAA
>MU186932.1:0-12656 GCA_016904865.1 Pissodes strobi
ATGTAAATTACTTATATTGCTTATTTGATTCCGTAATCAGACGCTTTGCATAATTTTATAGCAGAAATAAATAAACACGAATGAAGTCATATCAAAGAGGCGTTCTTACATTTTTCTTCAAATGCCTAAAAATTGTTGAATTTGGGGTTCTTCTATTAGGACGTCCCGTATATCCAAGTTAAGTAAAATGAGTTTATAGGTTTTTTGGATGTCAATTTTTATACTGGTCTTTACTATGATGTTTGCTTTAAAAATGGATTTTTATATTCTAACCTTCACCACAGACATGTATAATTGTATATTGTATCAGGATATTCCAGGCGATAATTATTCGAGATCCCGATAAATTTGTCGGAGAATTTATCCATTAATTCGTTCTAGAAAATGTTGTGTTCTGAGTCTGCTTTGCACAGACACCAGGGTGCTTTAAACAGTGTAGTAATTTCCCCGTGCCTAAAGCTGTGTAGTGCATGAGTATGAAAGATAATTTAGGTTTTTTGGGCATATTTTCTCTATTTTAAGCAGATTATATATTTAAGTGCAGTGGGGATTGTTTTTAGGCTGTGCAAGTGTTGTTTGTGTAGGAATAAATCGACAAAAGGTCAAGACCTATCGCGATCAGAGAACATCTACCGTGTTCTCTGTCGCGACTTTACCAGACACTCAAGTAATATATCGTCTTAGATTTCTCTGAAATTTTGGGCTCATCTTTCGATTTCCTTTCTTCTTTTCAGGCTTCAGCATTTTCCCCTCTGCTCACTGCTAGCTTCTTCATAAAAATTTTGACCATGCACTCGCATTCAGATTCAAAATTCGGAAAAATCCTGACAATCAACAAAAGTTCTAAAGCGACTTTGTCCCAACGTCAATACTGATCTTAAATCCTGAAAAAAATAAATAGTAGAGCGATACAATTTTAATATAGATACGTTATATATAGGGAGAAAGATTTATCTTTTTGAGACAAATTTTTTATCTCTCCACACCAGCCTTATTAAAAATTTCTATATAGGACCGGTTCGGTCCTGACTCTAGGGTACTGACAGCATCTCTCTGCAGCTGGCTTGCCAGTTTCCTTAAGAATCGATCTCTGCACGTTGCAGTTGATGTACACATCTCAGACACATTCACCATTAAGGCGGGCGTGCCTCAGGGCGCAATACTTTCACCAATCATCTATATTTATGACCTGCTGACCGAAACGAATAATCCTGTTTACAGTTTTGCAGACGACAGTACCCTTGTCTCCCAATTTATATCAGAAACACCTTTACCAGCGACTGAGACTTATCACCGCAGACAGGAGCAGATTACAGCAATTAAACAAGACCTAGATAAAGTTCAAACTAGAACGTCGCTTTACAAGGACTTCATTGTCTGGCGTATGCGTCATTGTGGAACTCACTCTCAGGACATCTGTTTCCTCCTAATTACAACTTGCAACTATTCAAGAACCGTGCCAATCAACATCTTCGCACACATACCGCTCGTCGAGTGCCATAGGATCTTCCTTTAGTGTGTGTATTACTGCCATAAAAAAACAACGTTATCTCTATTTTTTAAATAATACGTTTCATTTCCTATAATTCAGTTAAAATTCAGCTCTGTCTGTAGCTTAGAAAATAAAAAAGTTAGAGGGGTGGTCAAAATCTAATCAATATCCCTGTATGCATATTAAAGTGTAGAATACCTCTATTAAGTAGGTCCAACTTTAATGTTGTCCTCTACTTAATTTTAGAAAGTATAAAATTTGTCATAAATTTGTATTTAAAAGGTAGTCTCAGTAAGATTATTTTTGTTGTAATTTTTCAACTGTCACCTCATTATATCATCCTCTATTTGATTGTATTCTTGGATAGCCTCTTAAAACATAAAATCAACGATATATACGGAAAAATGCACCGTTCCGAACTTATCAGCGATTATCTTCAGTATTTAGGCAATTTGTGAAACTAGGCAACATTGTGCAAAGTTTTATTTTCTGTTTTTTTTTTCGAGTCTTAACATTACTGTGAACATACGAATAAATACATCTTAATATTTGGAATCTTGATCAAGACCTAAAATTATGCGGGCATTACCAGAACGGAATTTCATTAAAATAACTATTCAAAAATAAAAAAGTTGCAATACGCGAACTTTGGCAATACTGCGTAATGTTTTAAGGAATTTATAATTTATATAAGAGCACTATTTTGTTAAAAATTAGAGCTATGTCGGTTAAACCATTGTTTCAATACTGAAGATAATCGCTAATAGGTTCGAAACCGTGAAGCATAGACCCATGTTGTTAAATTTATCTTTTAAGTTCTGCCCAAAACAATAAAGTAAAATATGTTCCAGCGGTGATATTGAGTTTGATCAGTGGCTTCTCTATCAGAAGGTGGCATTTTTGTAATCATTGAAGTAGATTAGTTCAGTAACCTTATCCGGTAAAAAAATAGTATTAGTCTCAAATAAGTTTAGTAAAATTTTTCCACTTAAACTTAATTTATTTTTTTCTTAAAACTAACCATAAATAAATGACAATTATTGAAACGTTGTAAATCATGCTGACATTTTCTGGAATTATATATTTTATTTGGACTGAAGATCGATGAAAATTGTGATATAATGCAATTTCCGTTTGGTGAAAAAAAATGGATAGAAACTGGCGAGAAGATCCGACGCTGAAGATGGACGGAATTTTCAAGACGAACATGAAAGATATATCCTCTTGGAAATAAGTGAAATTAACCAATAAATTTCTATACGATCTGCTTATTGAAGAGCTTAAGTAGAACAATTGATAATTTGTTGAAAATTTCACAATTCCTTAGTCTTACCAACGTTTACCAATTGTTCATTTATTTATGCCGGTTAGTGTAAGAACTTCGATTATATTTTGAACATAGTCTACAAGCTTTATTTTTAAAGATATGGAAAAATGGTAAATACAAAAGTTTTAGAATTTTGTCTCAACCGCCACGATTCGTCATCCTTGAATATACAGGGTGTGCCATTTAGCAGTGGTAAATATCAACTGTGTTATTTTAAATGGAACACCCTGTATATTATTGCATATTTTGATTTTGCGGAGAATTCTAGACATATTTCATGAATAATGTCTTATACCTATCTTTAACTGTTTTGGAAATATTGACAGATGAAAATCGAGACCATTTACCAAGTTTGACAACCTGTGTAATCTAAACGGCTAAAGATAGAGAGAGCAAAATAGTTTGCACTTTCCTATCTTGGTTTTTCATAGCTATCGTTTGACACTATTTTTTTTATTTAACCAGAGGTTAAGAAATTCCGGTTAAATTTAACCTCTGGTTTAATCTAAAGTTAGTGTCAAACGATAGCTTATGAAAAACCAAGATAGGAAGGTGCAAACCATTTTGCTCTATCTGAAGCCGTTTAGATTTTACAGGCTATCAAACTTGGTAAATGGTCGATTTTCATCTGTCAATATTTCCAAAACAGTTAGAGATAGGTATAAGACATTATTCATGAAACATGTCTAGCATTTTCCGCAAAATCCAAATATGCAATAATATACAGGGTGTTCCATTTAAAATAACAAAGTTGATATTTACCACTGCTACATGGCACACCCTGTATATTCTTTTGTATTTACCGTGTTTCTATATGTCTAAAAATAAAGCTGTAAACCACGTTCAAAGTATAACCGTATAATGTAACAATAATAAACTGCATCATATATTCAGTTTATATGTACTTTTTTGGCTTTGCATTTATTTGGAATAATAATTTTCACTCCAATTGGCAACTTTTCCGCTGAAAGAGTCAGGTTTTTGATCGAATGAGTATAATTTCCATATCTATATTCCAACATTCGTTGCAACATGTCTGAAAATTTACATCTATTTTATTATAGGTATGTTGAAATAAGTGATAAGCCATTGCACACTCTTTAAAGCTTTTTTTATGTAGTTTATTAAATATGTATTCCTGTTCATTTCAGATCCTCCTTCTCTTTTGTACTTTGATTTATGGCAAGGCCCTAAACGAATACCTTCCCCCGTCAGTATCACCTGTGAAACCACCACACCCGATCAAACCTATTGTGATAGGATCAACTGACTCATCCGGTGGGGAACAAGGAAAATGTGCATTCTGTGACGCAGGAGCCAAAATATTACGTGATCAACAAAAATTCAACTTCAATTTAGGAAAATAATTTAATACATACCATTAGAGAATATTAAAATATTTGTACTCGAAAAAAAATAAAATTTTAGTAATTTATAATGAGTATTATTTTGTTAAATGAAGACTTGAAGTAAATAATGTGCTAAGTGCCAAAATCATTATTCGAGATAAACAATATTTTTAGTTTTACAATCAATGTATAAGAAAAAACTCTCTCAAAGTTAAACATAGGTTTGTTCTAGTAAGTATTTTTCTGCGTACTTAATATCTTCGAGAACTTTTTGTAAAAAATAGCAGAAAAAAAATGACAACAGTTACAAAATCATAGAGTGTGCTAAGTGCCATTACAAAAATATAAATATTGGGGTAAGTAACAAGTAACTAATAATAAAAAAAACACAAAAAATTTAGCTTCTAATGAGTATTAGGATTAAATAGATCTTAATATATAAAATAATAATAATAAAATTGTCTATTTTCTTCCTTCATTGCTAGCAGATTTTGTATTTTTTCTTCAGAGATTCTACTCTGGCAGGTCCGGTTTGGAAGAGTTATTTCTGCGATAGCTTTAATTGTAACATTCTTCTTCAAAATCTTCGTTGTTTTCCAAAGCTCTATTTCGGTCAGGGTTTCTCGGATGTTAACGGATGCTGGATTTTCTCGGTTAATATTGATCCATTTGAAGCTTGGATATATTGATTGAACTTTCAGAAGCAACTTTAAAATTGGAAAAGCCCTCACGGTTCATGACTGTAACAAGAAATGTTTTTTTTCACTGCTGCCATCATCATTTTCACCAAATCCATAGGAACCTCGCACCTTTCTTGCCTCTTTCGCTTTTCAATTTGGGCGAAATCCCTGTCGCAGCTCATAAATGAATGAAGAGTAGTGGCTGTGTGCATGTATGAATCATACTAAATGAAACACTTGTATTTCATGCAAAGTTATGCATGGAATACAAAGTGTTTCATTTAGCATAAATGAATGACCTGCCACTAGATACTTATGATTGATCTCATATCCAAAAAAACAATAATATTTTGTTTTTATTTTGTCCGGCGCAGATGTCGCTCCAGTTTGTTACCTTTCGTTGCTGTGTTGGTATATTGTAATCTACTAAAAAGCATAAGCTACTAAACAAATATCACCCTGTCGCAAGTTTGAACTTGAACTTGGAGATTGTTATATAAACATTAAAGGCAAACTATAAACAACGCGAGCAATCAACGGGAGCGACTTTGAACCTTATGCATGCAATGATCATCACTTTGTTTTATATAAATACGCTACCGAACCCTCAGTTCGGCAGACTTAGTCTCACCTCCAGCTCCCAAGGTTAGTCACTTGACGACTGCCTCCTGGGTTCTATCCGCTCCTAGAGTTAGTCATACGACTGCTTTAGGTTCCATTCCTTTCCTACCCAACCTGGTACCGGTTAGCCATTTGACGACTGCTAGGACCAGGGGTTGCACAACCTCCATAGTAAAGTCTTGACAAGAAGTTTGTCAGAGTGTTCAGAAAGACAAGTGTCTAAATAGTCAGTTAAAAAGTTTAGTGGAATCTCTTAGTGCTCTTAAATAAAACCCAACTCTTAAGAAAAACTATAAATTATAAGACAGTAAACAAAGACCTATAAACAGTACCTCAAATCGAGAAAACATGCGCACCGTCGTAATCGGGTATAATAGAATCTCATTTTTTCTGACCAATAATTATTGTTAAAGTTTTATCGTTAATACACTGTTATTGTTATAAACTAAACGTGCTTACTTTATCATCTCTTCTTACCCCACGTAACGCGATCCCGGTCTACCTCAGTTACCCCCGGCACGCTAAACAAAGCGTGTCCTCACGAGTAGAACATCCAGTGGTAGATTAAAGGAAGCATTGAGACCCCGTCATTGTACTGATCGCGACGAGGCTCTTCTCTGAGAAGTTATTCTTTAAATAAACGCGCTTCCCCCTAAGATACTCGTGACAATATTAGCGAAAGCTTTCAATACACACGATGCGATTTCGTTCCCTCCACGTCCTGTTATAGTGTTATACCCTCATGCCACAAAAACATGAAGCCAGGGTTATTGTCCCCTAGGTGAACACATAGGTTGTAGTTTGAGAGCTGTCGCATGTAATACATCTGACTATGAGTTATAGTTGGCAATGATAAGACCTGCTCTAGGTCCATTGAAACTGTCATAGTGTCACTCGTGGGTTGCTGACAGTTCTGATGATCTTCTCTCATTGCTTCTACAGCTGCTTCAGCTTTCCTGTGGTGGAGTTCTAATTTAATTTTAGTATCTTTCTTTGATGGATCTTTTGTTTCCATGTGCAGTAAATCACAGGTAGCACATGTATCAGTTCTAGGCTTACGAAAGCTTAAGTTGGAAAAGTTCTTTTAAAAATTTCAAAGGAAAAACGATAGCTCACTGTCGAATCAGGATGAGCTTCCTTAAACGCAGAATAAAGTCTGTTTATATTGAGATCGGAGTTCAGATACTGCTTCTCCCTTTTTGAAAGGTTGTAATGTCCCACGTCTCTGGGAAATTTGTTTATGTGACCAATAACCAATGCTTCATCTTGCGGCTTGAACTTCCGATACAGCAGTTTATAACCTCTCCTTTCCTTGTAAACTGAATCTCCTTGTTTTTTCAACTTACCTTATGTTTCAATTTTTCTCGGAGTTATTCAAACACCGCGCAAAATGCTTTCCTACACGAAAAAAAAGCTATTCTTATTTTAATATTATTAATCTTAAGTCAACGCTAAACTGCATTTCCTATGCCGATGTCGCAAAGATAGTTACACTTCAATTAAATAAAACGTTATTCTTATTTAGTAAGAGTAAGTTAGTACTGATTTAAGAAGAGTAGATACTTGAAACAAGTATAGGGGTTTTATTGTTCCATGAAGATTGGTATATTTATGTTATACCTATTTTATGCTTCAATATATTCTGTGTTATACTTTAAGTAAACATAATACAAGTTCCTTAAAATGGAATATATTCTTAAAATAAGTATAAATTGGATTTAAATCAAAAATAAATAAGCTGTCTATAAACATACGACATGCTTCAATGAAATGCAAAATATATTTTATTAGGCGGTTGTTTTTCGTGTGAAATAGTTAAACGTGTTTAAAAATGGAAGAATTATTGAACACCTGGAACTTGGAATAAATTATTCGAAAGTTTTTAGGAAAGTTTTTAGCTATTAATAATAGGGTGATTTTATATTGTAACTGTTATCAAAATGGCAGCGTGCACGCTGCCAGCATGGGTAGGCATTTGATAACAGTTACAACGTAAAATCACATTATTATTAACCTTAATAGCTAAAAACTTACCTAAAAACATTGGAATAATTTGTTCCAAATTCCAGGATATCAATAATAAAATTCTTCCATCATTAAACACTTTTTTCTTCAAACGTCAGTAAATCCGTCATTACTCGACTGTATAGGCGGCCGTGAAGTTTCGTTTTTCCTCCGCCGGAGCTTTACTTTTCACTTTTCCGCCGGCGGAGGTAAAAGTGTTGTCATAGCAACATAGATACAATACAAACAGACAACAAAATAAGCGTCAACAACTCAAGATTTATTAAACTACAATTTGTATTTATCACTCAATTTGTGACTGCATTTCTAAAAATCACTAATTTAGGAACAAATTGGTTATTATTTAATCGAACTGCTATCAATACGGAATTAAAACGCAATCGGAGACGCAATTTTAAAAGAATAATTATTGTTGACAGTGTCCACTGACAGCTTTATGTTACATTATATTCACCGACACCGGTCTAAGCAAGGCCACCTACGACCGTGGTCTAAGCCGCCTTGCGAACCCATTTATCTTTAATAATAATTAGATATTATTGCTATTAAAAAGAGATGCTTTTGGATTAATTTGTCGACATTTGAAGAAAAAACAGCATATTTTATTTGGAGGAAAAGTTACTTTTCATGGCTTGCTCTCTATTACCAGCCTCACTCCGTTCGGCTGTTAAACACGAGCGCGCCATGAAAAGTATCACTTTTCCTCCATATAAAATAATATACTATTAACTATTTCACACGAAAAACAACCGCCCGCCATTAAATCGTCTTCCATGCTATACTGCAGCAAAACCACCAATTAAATTACAGGACACGAGGAGACGAACCAAGGCCACCTAAACTACAAGGCCATGAAGCAGCAAATTATGAGTCATCACGGGTCGACCGAAAAATGTAAACAAACTGTAATGTTCTAAGGTGTGTTAACATTCCTTTTTTGGTTTTTAAGGGTTATTATTTTGTTTGATAGGGGTCGAGGGGCTTTAAATTAAAGGGGAATTATTTTTATGTATATTTTGATTTATTTTCTGCTCGCCTAAATTACCAGTACGTTACTAGACATTCTTTGTCTCTGGCCTTACCTTGATCTTGCCCTTCTACTACCTAATAAGAGACGCCACTAAAACTCACCGGATCCTGGCCTATCAGGTGATGGGTCCGCCCACGCGACGTCAGACTTTGACTTTAGAGGTTACCGGTAAACACAACGTTTTTATTTACATTTTGTCAAGATGTGTAATTTTAACGATTTCTCCGTGAATTTGCATTATTTATGAATATTTTTAGATAGTTACTTTCTAGACATATTTATTTAGTGTGTTCAAGTATTCTCCGAGAAATAGGACTCAAGGAAATACTATTACAACGAGAATAATTTAAGACTGTTTTGGTAAGTTCATTTCTAATGTATAGATTATAGATTTGTTTTCAGATTTAATGCTATTAAAGTAATATTTCAAAATAATTTCAACTACTTTCTTAAAAGTTTGTTCGAGTTAATTTATACTAGGTAATAAGTCTACTAATAGTACTGTTTTTTTCTGATTTGCAGGTACAAAGTGGATATAATCTCATATTCTTTAGTGCTTGAAGCAATACATAAAGATGGATATCTTGAAAAAATATGTCTTAGGCATACCTAGATCTATATAATATCAAGCGAAGACTGTTCTGACAGAATTTCCACCCAGATTGTAATGGATTTAGACCATACAAAGAGGCAGTCTCATACAAAAAGGGCATATAGGAAATGAAAACAAGTATCGAAGCTTATAATCAGTCTGCTTGTGAAGAAAGCAGCTGTAGTCATTGACATCTTACATTTTAGTATCTATATATACTTGGAAAGGTAACTAACATTGTTATAATTTATACGTATACATAATCAGAAAATATTTTTGTTACACCTATGTGCTTTGACTAGTTAATTTTTGTATATATTCTTAAGTAGAATGTATGTATACAGTATTAATTTATTTCAAGATATGCACTTACAGAGATGATATAACCCATAGAACCATCCATAGAAGCACAAACAAATTTTATAAATGGGAAAAAACATTTGAAATTCCTGTTTTTCACAGAGACGAGGAGGACTAAAATGTCCCTCCAGAAAGAAGCACTCTTTTGCAAGATCTTAGATAAGTAACTTACATGAAGAGAAATTATTTTTATATAGGTGTACCTTCTTTAATATTGTTAAGAAACTATTTATTTTTGTAAGACTTGATACTTGATTTTGTCATATTATTATGTAATAAAACATCTATTGTGATAATATTGTTAATTATTTTCTGTATTATTTTGACATCAAATTATTATGCACTATAATAAGCATTTGCCCATAACATTTTTTTTAATGAATGGAATGATAATCTAGAGAATATCATTATTGTTTCACGCATATTTTACATGGCACACAAGTGTGGCATAAAATATACCTACCTAGGTAAATCATTATGGAAAAAATACACTAGATATTTTGAAAATCCAATTTAATTTAAGAAATCCGCAGTTTCGATTACAGCTCGTAAGAAGAAACTGCAAGAAACTTACAAGTGATATATCAAATTCACATATTTTTTAAAATAAGAAAAGTACAATATTTACTTAAAAACTATAAATGTAACTATTATTGTTTCATGCACCTTAAAATAAATATAACATGTCATTTTATAAAAAATATATATTAACTTGTTGACAATGCAACGTACTTATCATAAGTCTCATCATTCAGGGATCTCAAAAAGTTTGAAACTGATTCGATTTCAATTTCCCTTCTCATTCTTTTATCTACTGGTGCTGCACATTGACTTTCACATCTTTTTTCCCTTTATGAACTTCTCAATTTCTTCGTTTAGGTCATTCTTAATATTTGATAGTTGTTCTTCTGCAAGCATTTCAGCAACATCACCTAAAACAAAATTGCTTCCTGTCCATTGCTCATACAAACATACCAAATGTATGTGTTTACACATCATAGTTTTTACAGAATACTGTGAGCCCTCACACCTGTAGCGATGAATGCAATCCTTGCATACTTTATAATATAATGTTTTGCATTCTGTCTCACATAATAATTCATTATAAGAAACATTATAATAATATTCACCTTTTGAAGACTTTATTACCTGAAATTCTCCAAATCCTACCTGTTTTACCTCAGTTCTGTTCATTGTTTCTGCAATTTTGTGTGCTCCTCCTCGTCTATGTCAAAAACAGGAAGTTCAAATGTTTTTTTCCCACTTGTAAAATTTATTTGTGCTGCTGTGGATGGTTCTCTGGAGCGCATATCCTGCAATAAATTAATACTGTATAAAATACAATAAATACATTCTACTTAATAAGAATACATACAAAAATTAACTCGTCAGAGCACATAGGTGTAACAAAAATATTTTTTGATTATGTATAAATATAAATTATAACAATGTTAGTTACCTTTCCAAGTATATATAGATACTAAAATATAAGATGTCAATGACTACAGTTGCTTTCCTCACAAGCATACTGATTATAAGCTTCGATACTTGTTTTCATTTCCTCCATTGTACCTATATGCCCTCTTTGTATGAGACCATCTCTTTGTATGGTCTAAATACATTACAATCTGGGGGGAAGTTCTGTCAGAACAGTCTTCGTTTGATATTATATGGATCTAGGTATGCCCAAGACATATTTTTCAAGATATCCATCTTTATTGTCTGGCCTCAAGCACTAAAGAATATAAGATTATATCCACTTTGTACCTGGCATACCTGCAAATCAGAAAAAAAACAGTACTATTAGTAGACTTAATACTATAAATTAACTCGAACAAACTTTTAAGTAAGTAGTTGAAATTATTTTGAAGTATTACTTTAATAGTATTAAATCTGAAAACAAATCTATAATCTATACATTAGAAATGAACTTACCAAAACAGTCTTAAATTATTCTCGATGTAATAGTATTTCCTTGAGTCCTATTTTTCGGAGAATACTTGAACACACTAAATAAATATGTCTCGAGAAAGTAACTAGACTAAAAATATTCACAAATAATGCAAATTTAGGGAGAAATCGTTAAAATTAAACACCTTACACCTCTTGACAAAAAGTAAACATCGTTGTTTATTTGCCGCTAACCTCTAAAAGTTAAACTGTCACGTCCCGTGGGTGGACCCATCACCCGATTGGCCAGGATCCGGTGAGTTTTAGTGGCGTCTCCTAATAAGACCTTTGCTTCCTTATTAATCTTAAAATAAGACAATATGGTAAAACTGGACACAAGTTTATTAATTATTATAAAAATAAATATGAGAAATATATAAAATCATATCAAAGATAGGGATAAACTAAAGTTACGAGTAGTAGATGAACGGAATATCTCATAAACATAATTGTTTTGTATTATAAGCCTACAAGTATAATATTTGCATATTTGATAATATGTATGTATTATTAATAATAAAAACTATGTGGATAGGTAATAACAAATGTGATTACGGTTAAATGAAATATGTAGCCAAAGCAGTTGCAAAAGGCAGTATTTTACGTATAAGTATTGGAGTAGATTTCTCAGAGTAAAGCGAGTTACAAAAAGTAAAAGGTATATATAAAGTATGTTTTTTTTAGTTAGTTCACATAATCAGTACTTACTCAAGCACAATCTTTTTAAGTAGCAATAACAGAATACATGATACAATAAAATGATTAATTAGCTTAAGCCATGTTAAGTAAAACAAATATCACATATATAAATACAAAAAGCAGTGATTTTTCTATGTTGTATAAGTACTGTGAATAAAATGCAAAGCAGTTGAATGAACCAATAAGTATTGCGACAATAAAAGCAAACCGAAGGTTTCGAAGCAGCTCAATTTTACAATGCTGTTCTAGGATATACTGTTGAATTCTAGTCTTCATGAAAGTCATTTTAGTAAAAATACAAGTACTTAGCTAGCTGGTTAGCCACATGCACAAGATAGGGCTTTCCGAAGAAACGGGATGCCGCTTGTGCTTGGAGGGTGAAGAAACAATGGAAGGTCCGTGAAGTTAGCCCCCAAAGTATGTTTTTTTCCTTGAAAATTTCAGGATGGTTAGTGCTTCGTTAGTGCTTTTTAGTGCTTCAAAAAGTTTCGTTAGTGCTTTTATAGTTTACGAGATATTCAAGATTTTATA
>MU186932.1:35475-50958 GCA_016904865.1 Pissodes strobi
CGTTATAGCAAGTACGGTCGAAGAGCTGCAAAATCTGATTGACAAAATAAATGTCTATGGAAAAAGATACGGGTTAAATATTAATATAATATATTAAAAACAAAAATCATGAAGATTGGTAGACAGACCGCGGCTCCCCGCATCTTGATTAATGGAAAGACGATCGAGGAGGTTCTCAGATTCAGGTATCTGGGTGCTATCATTAATAATAAGTGGGATAGTGATGAAGGAATCAAAACCAAAGTAGGTATGGCCAAAACAACATTTTTGAAGCTAAAAAACATGTTGCTGCATAGAGACTTGTCCTTGGATTTTCGACTTAGACTAGTGAAATGTTACGTATGGCCTGTGCTACTGTACGGCACTGAAACGTGGTCTATTAAAGTAAGATCAATAAATCGCATAGAAGCTTTGGAAATGTGGACCCTTCGCAGGCTGTTAATGATGTCGTGGACCGAACACAGTACCAATGAAGAAGTACTCAGACGAGCAGGGACCGAAAGGCAACTCATGAATATCCTGAAACATAGAAAAATTTCCTATTTGGGCCATATACTTCGTGGTGAATAGTATTCTATCCCGAAACTAATACTCCAAGGAAAAACTGAAGGTCGCCGACGACCTGGTAGAAAGCAGCATTCTTGGTTGCGTAACATCAGAGACTGGAGTGGAATAGCAGACGCGGTAACACTGTTTCGTCAAGCTGAAGAAAACACCATTGTCCTGTTGGGATGAGGAAACTCGTCAAGTGACCCCAATGTGAGCAAAGCATATGGGACTAGAAGAAGAACAAATAAAAGTAATTTTGATAATCATGTACCCTCTTGTGGATAACATCTCCTGATGTTTTCTTGTATGTAGATTAAGTTCGCTCAAATCTTAGCACGGTATAGAGTTTCCCAAAATCCCGCTCCAGCTCTCTCTGCCATCAGGGATCCATTTGTGTACCAGCGAAGCACTTCAGAATTTGGGAAACAAGGTTCCGTTTTTTTCACTCCCTTCTTTCAGGTATGAAAATTAAACAATTTTTAGAGAATTTTTGGACGATTTAAAGTCAAGAAATCTAATTAAGTATAAAATTTGAGCTGAGTAAATAATAAAAATAAATTAAATATATAAATATAAAATTAAACTTTTTTAACATGGTCTAAACACAAGATTTCTTAATTCCTACCCCATTTTCACTCGTTCTGCATGAGCTTGACGGATTTACTACAAGGGATGCCAAGACATTTACTTCATCAACTTCAGTATTCTCTTCGTTGTATAATTAAATTCGGGCCTAAGAAATGATCCATGATTAATTGTTTTATTTTAATCGATAAAGTAAATAACAGAGCAGAAATCGACCTGTGAAAATACATGTTAGATGTTTGATCCTGGTAGTCATTCCTTTATATGCAACAAGCGAGCATATCATATTAGTCTTAGTGATCAAAACGTTAGGTTTGTGTTATAGATACTTGAAAAAATGTTCAATGAATTTTTTTTTTAAATTTCTCGTTGAACAAGGAAACTAATTGAAAAAAAATTGCCAAATCAGCAACTGTAGATAGTTACACAAACGTATTTCCAGATTATAAAACGTAAACAAAGAATCGTATTCAAAGCGAAATATTTATACAAAAATACCTACAACAACTTTGAAACCTTGGCCAAAGAAAAACATACTGAGAATTTTACAGAAAAGGTATCTATTGCTAGCCAATTTTCTGAAGCTATCCAGTACTTCAAGTCCGTCAACAATTTACAAATCTAATTGCATTTTTAAAAAGAAAAGCTTCCGGATATGGGCCAAAGAAATCAAAAATATTTACAAAGCTGGAAATAAAACGCTTTATGAAACAAGCCGACAGGAATTCTTTCTGTTAGCCAAAGTTGTTTTAATCGTTGTAGTTTTGACAGAAGATGCCACTAAAAGATGTTAGTAATTTATTAATATCAAAATTCCGAACACAAAAACACAAGTTCCAAGAATGTTTCCGATTGCTGAGGGATTAATAGATGGTATGAATTTTTTAGATGTATTTCGTGAGTACGCAAAACTTTGTCCACTCAATACGACACATCAGCGATTTTTTTTTTTGATATATCGAAGCAATAAATGCTGTACCCTGCCAATTGGAATTAGTATAATTGGAGGTATATCAAAAAGATAGCGGAATTCCTTGTTCTCTCCAATGCAATGAATACACTGGCCATCCGGCGCAGCTCTGCAATAATCTTAGCAGATTCTGAAGCGGACAGGACCCTTTTAAAGCGACATGGAGGTTGGCGATCAAGCTCAGTTGTCGAGGGTTATATCGAAAATCCAATTGGATAGAAAAGCGACAGATCAAAAAGAATCATAGGGCAGAAAGATACGCCAAATAAAATATTAAAAGAAGTCCACGCAGATGCAGAAGCTAACAGCATTGCCAGTACTAGCAATTTATTCATGCATTGCTCTCAAAGAAGAGAAGCTGGATGCCTTTAGTATTGACTTTAACAATTAACATAATTGTACCTTTAAAATGTATAATAAATAAATGTTTTTATTGTTTTTAAGGTTTAATTTTTTACTTTTAGGCACTAGTGACTAAAAGAGTGTAATTTCGAAATTCTAATGAATTCTAATGAGAATATCAAACCTTGTCAATTTCGTAACGCTTTCACAAAAATTAGATTTTTAAGGGTCTAACCATACAACATGATTAAGCTATAATTTCCATGAAGAATCATAGCATCGAACATCCTCAAATGCTACGATTTTACGCCATCGTGAATGCAGTAGGTAAGGCGAGGAACGTTGATAGGTAGGATATATGTATTATGTCAGACGGAGCATGCAAAGATAGGGATTGATAAGAATTAAAGATCAGTATATCAGCCTGTAGTTTAAAGAGAGAGAGAAGTGAATGAGTGAGACAGAGAGACGGAGAGAGAGATAGATAGTAGCTGCGATGGCGGATATGAGAAGCAGCGACGAAGGCGGGTGGTGACGGCGGCGGACTGCAGGAAGCGGCGCCGGCGTTGTTTGGTGGTAGCATAATGTCGGCGGAGTGGTCTATTCGACAGATCGGCTCGTGGCTGTTTCTTCGACAGCGGTCCGTGTTCTGCCTAGGTATGGCAACGACGCATCGATGTTTTTAAAACATCGTAACATCAAAAGAAAAACATCGATTTTTAAAGCCGGCGATGCATCGATATATCGAATGGAAACCAAACCATCGATGGTACCGAGAAAACAAAATTTAATTATTTTTTCTTTATAGCTGGAATGATTACCGTAAAAAATCGTTTCATATTAGGTATAATATGAAACCAGAATTTAATGGCACAAACCCCCACTTATACGAAATCAACAGATGGCAGGGTTTTGTGAACGATTTTACCCATATTCTATCCGAAAACTTGAGTTGGCAACATCTTCATTTTTCTTCGGCAATTGACATTGATGGCATAACTATTGACAATTTTTAAGACTATAATCTGAAATGTTGGCAAATCGTAATAATCGCAATTCCCGCACCCCGAACATTTTTTTATTTTGTTTAAGTTTTCAATTTATTCCTGTCTGTGTTCTGGGTTGCAAAAAAAATGGGTTTTCGCTGTTACTGGGTAAGAACAATAATGCCAAATTAGAAATGATCCAAATTCTTCACCTATGCTAACTGCTAATGAAGTGGAACTTTTAAATGAAATTATCAAGCTCCTAGAAATAATGGAAAAATTGACAGTAGAAATATGTCACGGTAAGCATGGTTATACCTTTAATTAACTGTGCTATGAAGAGCCTACTTTCCATGAAAGTAAATCTTCCAATAACAACATCTTTAAAAGGTGCATTAGAGGAGATTTTTTTTTGATGAGATGTGAAAATGCTCTCTTATGCAAGCCGTCGGATGAGGGGAGTGTGGGACTCTCCACTCAGGGAGTGGAGAGTCCCACACTCAAAGCACCGTCTTCCCTTGATATGAGTGATTCAACGTCACTTACATAATACTTCCTTGGCGTGTTGGCCTCATGTCCTCGACGTTGTTAGGCGGAGTATTGCGTGTTTTGGTAGATGTTATCTATAACCTTATTCTATGGATGTTATGGATTTGTGTTAGTGGGTTAGTAATATTTTTTTCGATTTTTTCTGTAGTGGTTAGCTACAGTTTTTAATGGGTTAGTAAGTGTTAGTATTATTTTTGATTTTTTATTTTTGTGTTTTTGATGTGTTTTTGTGGCACGCTTACGGTGTCTTCCACAAGCTTTTGAGACTTGCCTTATCTGGCTGCTCTTTTCCGTCAAATAGTGTTGTGATTAGTGGATTTGTGTGATTGTTTACTTGTTCTAAGAACCTAGCATGTCTCTTTGTTAAATGTTCTTGAATTGTTTCGACTTTTAAGTATGTTCATGTTGCGAATGTACCATGGTGCGTTAGTGATTTGTCTTATTGATTTGTTTTGGAAAACTTGTAGTTTTTTCTTGTTTGTTTTACTTGTATGTATGTATGCAATAAAGGACTTTGGGCTTGATTACTTGGTTATAAATTAATAATTTGTTTTTGATTGACATTTTACTATTTCTGTTAATTAGAGGATAAAAGGCTCGCTTTGCTGCAATGCCTATATTAATTTTGCTTTGAATGTCTTGGTTGAATGAGAGTTTGCTATCTAGGTTTACCCAGAGATATTTAAGAGTTTTGTTCCACCTTATCTCGGTGTCTCCTAATTTTAAATTTGTGGATAAATTACGTTTTGTGCTAATGAGCATTGCCTGTGTTTTATTGTCATTAATTTTGATATTCCAAGTTTCTGCCGAGTCGTTTATGGAATTTAAGTGTTGTTGTGTGAGTATTTTGAGTATTGTGGTGTTTTTAGAGGAGAATCGATTTGGAACCCGGCAACAACCAAGGTTTAAAAATGTACATTTTTACGGTAGCTTCATCAAAAGTGTTACACAAAATTAATATTATGATTCTGTCAGCTCCGGAAGTTGAAAAGAAAAATGAGACAAATAAAGAATTATTAGAAAGTACATCTTCAACTGACGGAAATTCACCTGATAATGAAATTAACAAGAAAATTGATATTTGGAGTTTCCATAAAGCCCTTACGCAAAACCAACAGATAAAACAATGAATTTACAAAGTAGCAGTAGTTGTAGTAGTGCAGACCCTTTAAGCTTTGAGGTACGCTTATAACTTTGGGCGCCACCTCCAGATTAAAAGAAAATCCATTAAAAATATGATGGGTGGAAATAAAATCAGCTTATACGAGCCTACATAAACTGGCAAGAAAATATCTTGGTGTTTTTTGTACTTTGGTATCTTCGAAAAGATTATTTTCTTTGACAGGAGATAGTTTTTTAGGAGCGAAACCGTATTTCCGGAAAACTTTTGCCAAAATTACTCTTGTTAAATATTCTGCCTGAGTAATTTTGATAAATATTATGCATAGTTTATTTAGAAAATGTATTTACTTAGATTTGTTTTTGTTGATTCTGTATTTAAGTATTTTACAAATAAATCTGTTGTTCCAGTTTTTCTTAAGTTTGAATTTATATACTCTTTTATTAGTATATAATTTTTTTATATATTTTAAGTATATTAATAAAATAGTATTTAATTTTTTTACATGTTTCCAAAATATATTGCTTGCGATGTTTAAAACATCGATGTTTTACAACATTGATGTTAATAACTCGATACATCGCTGCATCGATGTTTTAAAATTATATGTATCGAAGTTACGATGTATCGATGATTCCGATCGATGTTGCCCTCCCTATTCTGCCTCTTCAGCACGCTATGGAGATCGTACCATAACACAGCCACATCGTGTTATGGTACGATCTCCAAAGCGCGACTGCGTCGCCGAGACCGGCCCCGTTAGACGCTATTAATCTGGTGATTATGTTGTACTGGTTTCCAAGAAGAGGCAACCGCAGATAGCTGTATTTAAGCCAGGGCTAGACTTTTCGGAGAGCAATGCACTCCCTGCCGCCACCGATTCGTTTCCACCCGAAATCATAACGGAAAGTATAGACGCATTTTCGCAAGCGTAACGAGTAACGAGCAAGATGCCTGAAAACATATTTTCCTATTGACGCTGCGTCCTAATTGGTTAATTTTTTGATCGCGCGAGCGAACGATACGATGATCGCGTTGTCTGTAGGGGCGATTGATCGCCACTTTGTCCAAATTGAAGAAAGTTTAGTTTGGGTTAGTATCAAAATCACACGTGAGCAAAACAGTTTGTGAAAACATTTACTTAAAATATTTGAGATCTGTAAAAAAAAGAAAAGGCAAACGTCCATTCAAACACGAAATACATCGTAACAGAATAGAATTTGGAGAGTTTTACCATCTGTATGAAGAACTAAGACAAGATCCGGCTTTCTTTGTTGGCTACACAAGAATGAAAGTTGAGACTTTTGATTATACTCCTGAAAGTATTCGAGAAGAGTGCAATCATGCTACCACGAATTTTAAGAAGCCCATACCTGTTGAAGAAAGGCTAATCTTGACGTTAAGGTGAGAAATAAAATTACAATGTTTTTCTCCTTCACAAACTGTATTAAAAGACAAATCGAGTAATAATAACGATAATTATTGGTATGTTTATTAGAGAGTTTAGTACGTGTACAGTGTACTTATTATCTGAATGAGACGAATTTGATGCGTGTTGTGGAGATGGAGTATAGAGCAAAGAGCTGCTTGGTGACAAAGCCTCTGCTAAAATATTTTGCATCTGGTTACGCACTCTTAATTTTTAATGCGGACTCAATTCGTTGAAGAACGGATGAAGAGATTTGAGAAACAGCATATCTGAATCATCATCGGTGGTATTGCCTAGAGCTGAAATATTTTTTTCTTCAATTAGGGCCTCGCTTTTTCAAATGGCGTTATCTGAGGCTCATTTTTTCTTTTTTTTCTTTTTCGAGGAAGACGTAGATGCTGCTGGCAATGGATGCAAGGTTGGTTGTGTTTGTATCTGAGACGGAGGAGACTGAGTCGTCTGTTCCACTTCCTGCGTAGATCGTTCAACAAATTGGCTAGTTTCAGACATTTCATTGGGAGTTTCTTGTTGAGTTTGCTGTTCAGGATTCTCATCTTGTGTTTGTGATTCACTTGGTTCAATGCTAATGTGTGTTTCAAATGTATTTTTTGAACTCGCAGGGTAGTTTCCTTCTGTAGGACGAGAAGAAACAGTTCCTTCAAAAAGTACATTCTCTCGAAATAACACCGTTTACCAGTATAAATTTCTGGACTTCCTGGATCGTCAGACCGTGGTTTCCTATTTTTTTTTCATTTCTTTCTGAAATACATCTCGTAGATTTTTGCCATTTCGCCTTTAATCGATCTTCTGTAAAATAAAATCAGTATTTCAGTACACACAAATCAACAATATAAAACAAAAAAGCAATAGTCTTAACAAAATTAAACAGTCGCTTTATCTTTGATTATATGTTTGTTTCAGATATTTGTTTACTGGAATAGCGTTTAGACAACTGGGATTTTCTTTTCGCATGTCAAAAACTGCAGTTGGTAATATAGATATTGAAATTTGTAGTGCTCTGTGGAAAATTTTACAAAAGGAACACCTAATATTTCCAACGAAATCGGATTTCGAAAACATAACTACGAAATTTTATGAACGATGGAAATTTCCCAACTGTCTAGGGCGATAGCCGTGGCTTCGGACGAATTTGTCGTTGCCCACATCCACATTGTAAATATGTAGATAGTATATATATTAAATGTTGTGTTGCCATTCCGTAGCAGGGTTTTTCAATGTGTTTTCCCTGTAAATACCTATGCATTTATCATACATTAACTCAAAATCAACAAATATGAACTAACATCCCGCGGGTAACATAAAACGCAAATCATTTGAAGGCTAATGCCAGGTAAATAGAGTTGGTATAGAATTATAAAAGCTACACTTATATTATACCTGCCTCCTACTGCGTAGGGCATGCTGACGTGTAGAGCGGCCAAAGGCTTGCCTGGTGTGGCTTGCCTCCTCTCTTAAAACACGTCGGATAGATGTAAGGTAGATCTAAGGATAGCTGTAAGTTAGTATTGTGAATCAATAGGAAATAAATTCATTCATTCAATTTGTCGTTGATTATGAAGCGAAAAATCATTTTAAATTCGACCGTCTATTAAAAATTAAGAACTGAACCGCTCAGGGCACTGCCAGGTAGGCGCAGTGCCCGACACTCCAACTTTTCGATTTCGGTAGAGATGACTAGCTGGTAATAAATAAGCTGTGGTTATGTGTTTTCAAACATAATTATGTATTTCAATAAAAAAAATTGCTGATACTGTTTTCTTTTAAAACTGCCGCAATGGCCTCCCATTCCTTATCTACGGCCAATCTGTTTTTGTATAATGGAGACCACTTGTTCCAGAGAGTAGGCCGTTTTTGAACTTCATTTATTAACTCTTCAATCTGCTGATGAGTCATAACCTATTCAAGCAACAGAAAACTTTTGGAGTCCAACACAGGCAACCGCGCGATTCGACGACGAAAATCAAACTGGTTTGAAAAACAAACAAGTGCGATCACGCGATTGCGTCGCGCGATTGCGCGATTGGATGTATTTGGCCACAGTAGTTCCACCAAGTACGTTTTATTTATCATCACGTCGGCGTCGCTCGCTCGCTCGCGCGATCCAAATTATTTACCAATTAGTACTCGGCGTGGATGATGAAGAGCGATTAATTGAAGCGATTCGGAAATATCCTGCAATTTTCGACAGTGCAGACGAAAAATATAAAAATGATGTATTCAAAGAAAATTTTTGGAAACAAATTAGCTCTGCGACTGGAAAGCAATGTTAGTACGTACCTATAATTTAGAATATAACAAATAAAAATGATTGATATTGGTGATGACTGCAAAAGGTGATGGGAAAATATAAGAGATACTTTTAACAGAAATAAAGGAAGTTAGGCACTGGCTCCGAAAAACAAAAATAGCTCCTAAGAGCTCATCTTGATTTTCTTAATGATGTGAAAAACCCAGGACAGTACGTATTACTTCATATTTATAATTGTACAAGGTGAACATTTTATTATGGGCCTATACCTTTTCTCAGAAACTGCAGACTTTTGAAAAGAATGTTAATACAAAAGCTTTATGGATTAATTTAAGTGCTTCATTTAGTCTATTTTTGTATATACAGGGTCTTCAATGTGTTGTCCGGTCGCATTCACTTCCATATTTTAAATGGGACACTCTATATATTATTAGAGAGTGCCTATAAAGACCAGTTCAACGATGTTAACAGTATATTTTAAATCCGTTTGCGTCGAATAAAATACAAAAGCTTATTTGATGACTTAATAAACATGCAAATTTTTATATTTAAAAAATGTTACATTGTTGCCACATTTCACGTATCGTAGAATTTCTTGATTTTTTAAATGCAATTTCGTACTTATATTATGTAGCATGTAATATCAAATATATATAGGGAATGAAATGACCAATTCAACGAAATAATATATGTCTGCGAGTCACCGTTTCGGACTTATGGATGATTATCTTCGGATTATGTTCTTTTTTGAAATAATATTCTCTGTATATTGTATATTACGAAACAATATAAGAGGGCATAAGGGATTTTGGGACAAATAAATCAGTATAACATAAGCCCACTTTTGGCATGTTTAAATACCGTATTTCATATGCTGATTGGATGCTGCTATTTAACAAAATGTGGTAATTTTCAGCATCGGAATTCTCATCTTTCGATACGTCACGTATCGAGTCGCTACCTATCGTTCGACAAGGTATTCTCTAGCGAGCAGACAGCGATTCTGATCTTGTATCGAGTTCTCTGTTTTCTGTCGAGGTCGAGAAGCCACACATTTTTAGAACCTAGAACCACTTGACAAAATTAAAGAGAAGAAAGGTGAAGATAACTGCAAAAAAAAATAGATGATAATTTATAATTTGTTTTGTTTATGTTTCGATTTTGCTGAAGATTCATTGGTTGAAATTTGTGTCTTCAGGCGTTGATAGTATATTAAACATTTTTGCTCCTCCGCAAAAGTCCTAATTTATTACCGGTATTTAATGAAATCTTGCGTATCGTAGACATTAATATAGAAAAGATACCAGATGCAAGATTTAAAGAGCTATATATTAAGAAATGTTCGCGGAATTGTATTAGCTTCTAAATCCTCACATTTCCAGCACCTAGGTATATAATATAAGATGTCTCTGTGGAACCTTTTGCCACTTCTCGACTGTTCGAGTCCCAAAACCACAAAACCAATATAATTTAAATTATCTGATAATTCCTTCCAAAGTTCTCGGATTTTTCCTCTTGCATTTGCTACAGACAAGCGGCGGCCGGCCGCATATTCTGGGTGATTTTTCATAAAACCAATTAATACCTAAGCCAGAAAAAACTTTAAAAAATATGAGAAAATTTCAAATTTAATTTTATGGACAGCCCCTCACGGGCATGCTTTTGGTTCTGGTACCACTAGAGGCTTCTTAGGATATCCCTTGATAGCTGTTCAAAATATCGTTATGGCACAGCAATGATTAAAGTAGCTACACAGACATAAGCCAGAAAAAACTTGAAAATATATTGGAAAATTTCAAATTTAATCTTATGGACAGTCCCTCAGAGGCAGGGTTTTGATTCTGGTACCAGTTTTTTCTAGATTAGGTCCTTGTAGCTACTTTAATCATTGCTGTGCCATAACGATATTTGGACAGCTATCAAGGGATATCCTAAGAAGCCTCCAGTGGTACCAGAACCAAAAGCCTGCCCGTGAGGGACTGTTCATAAAATTAAATTTGGAATTTCCTCATATTTTTTAAAGTTTTTTCTAGCTTAGGTCATTGTAGCTACTTTAATCATTGCTGTGCCACAACGATATTTTGAACAGATATCAAGGGATATCCTAAGAAGTCTTCATGAAATGACATTACTGTTCAATTTTAGAAGTATACAGAAGAATAAAAAGCGTATTAAGTATTTAGAAGGCGCCAAATAACAGAATTCAAACGTTAATATTTTGGTTAGGTTAGCAAACTACGGTACTCTACCTCAAAATATGTAGCGAGTAAAAGTGACATTTCAACTAGATATATCTCTTTTCGTTTCCAAGATAAGAACCGCAAAATCTCTATACTTGTTACGCGACGTATCGAATTCATACATAAGAATCCCGCTGCAGGTCAACTTCTAACGCTACAGTCGAATGCGATAAAGTGTAAGTCAGTAATAAAGAATAAGTCAGAATTGACTCTTGGCAGATGGGATCGATGAATCTGAGGAAGTGAGATCATACATACAGCAGTAGCAGGAAACGTTTTAAAAGAAAGGAAGAGAACTTGTCGTCAACTTTCGCGAGAAGATCTAAAGAACGAAATTCCATAGTTGAAAGTATTTAGAGGCAAAATAAAAAATCGTCGCGGAAGATGATGTAGATTTCTTTTACAAAATTTTGGTCAAAACTATTTGGGAATTCCCCACCAAAGGTATTACCGAAGCGAAATTACAATTATTAATCGTAGTCAATAACCTTTAGAACAAATATGACGGTTCCAATGAATATGTTTCCTATCCTTCACATACATTTCAAAACCACCCCCAAGAATATCCCCCACCGGAAATTGTAACACAACTATCTCAAACACAAGCTTTTAGTTCTTGATGTCCAGGAAATTCTAGTGGATCTTAAACAAGCTCGATGCTTTTAAGTTCCCCATTCCTAATTGTTTGTCAACCGACGGCTTTTTTATGGTAGTGACACACACACTAAAGGAAGATCCTATGACGCTCGACGGGCGGTGTGCGTGCGAAGATGTTGATTGACACGGTTCTTGAATAGTTGTAGGTTGTAATTAAGGGGAAACAGATGTCCTTGGAGTGAGTTCCACAGTGATGCAGTGCGCCAGACAAAGGAGTTCTTGTAAAGCGATGTTCTAGGTGTTTCCAGTTGTACGACGAACTGGTGCGATCTTGTTGTATGTCGTGACTGTCTGACAGGCCACGAGCGAGATGAGGCAAGCCAAATTCTGGGAACATCTGCCGTGACAGTATCTGTAAAACAGGTAAATCTCGGCCACATGTCTGCGGTGTTCCAGACTATAAAGATTCCGGGTCGCCGACAAGACGCACAGCTCTCTTCTGAATGAAATCCAGCAGCTTTAGGGGTGTGCTTTGGTGCGGCACCCCAAATGTGTGAGCAATATACTAAGCACGGTCTTATTTGCGTTTTGTAGAGCAAGAGCAACTGCTGCGGTGTATACAGTTTTTTGTTGCGAAATAGCGCACCAAGCTTCTGGGAGGCTGATTTTGCGATGTTAACAACGTGGTCATGCCGGGACATATTGCTGTTGACCGAGACACCCAGCAGTCCGATTGACTAAACGTGGCTGCGTGGGTCTTTACTGCATTGAACTGGACCAAATTTCTGTCGCCCCAAGTTTGAACTTTCTCCAGGTCTTGGTTAATTGCTGTAATCTGCTCCTGTCTGCGGTGATAAGTCTCAGTCGCTGGTAAAGGTTTTTCTGATCTAAATTGGGAGACAAAGGTACTGTCATCTGCTAAACTGTAAACAGGGTTACTCATTTCGGTCAGCAGGTCATTAATATAGATGAGGAACAGAGTTGGTGAAAGTATTGCGCCCTGAGGCACGCCCGCGTTAGAATGTGTCTGATATGTGTCTATCAACTGCAACGTGCAGAGATCGGTTCTTAAGGAAATTGACAAGACAGCTGCAAAAAGAGGCTGGCAGTCCGAAGAACGGCAGTTTGTTGAGCAGTCCATCATGCCAAAGTCTGTCGAATGCCTTCGAAATATCCAACGCAATCGCTCGAGACTCTCCGTAGATCTCAATTGCCCTACTCCATTTATGAGTGACATAGGCCAATATATCTCCTATTGATCTCTCTTTGCGAAAGCCGTATTGATTATCGCTGATTATTTCCATGACTTTGGAGATTATTAGAAGCAAGGCAATTGGGCGATAGTTTGAGGGCGTGGTTTTCTTGGAACAGATTGCACTCGAGTGACTTTCCAAGAAGATGGGTAAATCCCTTTTCTGTAAGACAGAGAAAAAAGCCTGAAAAAAAACGGGTGTTATAGGGCTTATACCGTCAACGTTGCTCAAGTATCGAAATATGCACACTTGGTGCACTTCACGATACTTTTAGAAAAGGCAGTAGCACTTCCACGGTCGCTATTGTAGGACTACAATAACTATTACTACTTAGAATAATTACAATTCCTTAATAATTTTCAATACAAAATATGAAATAACAGTTCTTCTGACAAATTTACATGTTACAGCCCTATAACGATTTACAGCAATGTTCTGCCATTTTTGATGTTTAAACTTGAAATAACTAAGAGTTGAATATTTCCGCGAATCATCCTGGAACGTTTCGTGAGAAAAATATTTTCCGGGTAGATCAATATGTTGCAATTTTCAATGCATTTTCAACGAGCCGGCAAAAGAAAACCTTTGAAATCATCAGCTTATGGAACAAATATTTTATTTTAAAACACCATTAAAAGTATTTACAATTAAAATGAGGTTATTTATTTAAACGGCACGACAAGGTTCTGTATAATTAATGATGATAAATAAATAATCTTTCCGGAGAATATACAATTATTTTTAAATATTTGATTCTCTTTTTCGGAGCTTTTAATGATGGAATATAACAAAGAGGAAGGTAAGCGAAGATTAATGCATGGCATATTAGGCAGCAGAGTCATTTCCGTCGAACACATTAATTTATTATTTTCTTCTGTTCTTCGTAAGTTGTGTTAGCCTTTTGTTTGGTTGAATCAAATCAGCGTTTTGTACACGTTTCTTGTACGACTTTGACAATATTTCCTTTTAGGTACCCGTTGTATTTTACCAGTTTTTTTTATGTAGATTGACGTACTCAGTTTTTGTCTAAAAAGTGTATCCTTTTCAAATATTAACCAAACTTAGGATTTTTTAAACTAGATGTATGCCGTGCTTCTAAAAATATGAATATATAACGATTGTTAAACATTTCTGCCTCTAATATTGAAATATATAGGTATTTTCTTGTATTGTCATGTACTTAGGGGTATAAAGGTGAAATTTTTTCTTCCAGTAATTGTTCCTGTTTTACTATAGATGTTATATAGTCATCATTTTATAAATTATTATACAAACAAAAAGTCAACTTTAATAAATAGAATGAGGCTTACTTTTAAGGGAAGTAAACTATCAAATGGAAGTTACATAACCCGGCATCAGTACTGCACAATCACATTATCAGACACGACTAGGAACTAGGAACTTATTTGATCTTCGAATTATCGATTTGACCTTTAGTTAAGTTAAGGACTTAACGTTTAACTATTTCAGAAGGGTTAAATGAGCATTGCCCCTTGTCAATGTAACATTTTCAAATGATTGCATGGGTATATTAATTGACTAAGTTATTTTTTTTACTGTTAAAGTGATGAATGGTTACTTTTAAATCAATAAATCAAATATGGCTCACTTAACCAAGAACATAATATTCAGGGCACATAAAGAATTAACAGTTATGATGTTAATATTTATTTTATGGCAACATTCCCCAAGTACATTTAGAAAACTTACCAATAGATGCGAACGGCAACCAGTAATACAATGAAGAGCTAGTTTCGTGAATTCTTCGGCACATTTCAATAATGATATTAGCCGCCACCTAGTTGGCTGAGATTCAACTAGGAAAAATTTACAATGTTATTAAATCCTGAAATAGTATATTTTGCAACAAGCGTTGAAAATAACACTTTTCTTTTGAGTGTGATGTTTGATGGCACGAGCCGTAGGCGAGTGACAAATCACACGAATGTGAAACGTGACAATTAACCCAAACTAACCTAAAATTGCGCTTCCATTTTTAGAGATCTGGGAATGGGACCTCTGAGGGCGAAGCTCTAAAACGAAGAACTTTAATCTAAATACCCGAATAAGCGCGTGCACAGTATACTTTTCACACGATGTTTGAAATGTCCAGTTTTTAAGGGCAGTTGTTAGTGCGTTTTTGTCTATTTTCAGGGCAGTCGTAGAAAAAGTAATTTTTGGAGGAGCTTTTCAATAAGACATAATATTTACTTAAAGTAAATACTTTATTCTTTCCCTACTATGAATGAGATCCCTTGATAAAAAAAAACAATTATACAGCACAATTTAAATCACATGTATAAACAATAAAGCAATAAGAAAAAAAGCACTTACATAATATTGACTATTATAGACAATTGTGTCAGATACAAACGGGTAGGCAAATATCCTGCATGTCAATTAATAGGTTACTAAAATGATGAGTTGGTAAGAGATGTGTAACTCAATCTATAGAAAATCTAAATTTGCCAAGATAGCCTTACAAATAGGTAAATGTTATTACTTACAAATCATGAAGTAGGTATTTCTAATCTTAAAATATTCTCCAAATTAATACCAGTAGTAGTATACATACGGTCCATGCATCTCCAAAG
>MU186932.1:60958-81949 GCA_016904865.1 Pissodes strobi
CCTGGTAATTAGTCTGCAGTTTTAGTAGAAAATAAGTTCTTAAAAAAAAGTTTATGTGGCCGTAAGTTAAGAAATTGTATGGCCATAAGTGCTGGACGCATGGCCAAAAGTCAAGAAAATAGACTTATTTTTATTTTTATGTTCCTTTGATTGTCTCATTAGACTGTACATGGTTATACCTGGTTAGTTTCAGGGGCAAGACCGTCAAGATATTAAATAAAAACCTAAAAACACTTGCGCTTCAAGCGTAATGCTATAAAGGCATTTTAATTAGTAGTTAACACGTAGAGCAGTAATTGCCAGCTCCGAATTGGATCCATCAGATGAAGTTTTGCTTATTAAATATATTCGGTCTTGTAAAATATGTAATATTATGATGTCAAATAAAAATCCCTTTTGCGAAATTATAAAACTACCTCTTCTAAGTACAGAAAAATAAAACATGCAAGTAGCAGCGTTTTGTCGGCCTCTGGTAAGAATAAAGTGGTTGGTGCTAGAACTGAAGCTACATCGTCAAAAAATAGCAATGTATTACAAAACCAAAATGCATTAGTCCGGATGTTAAAGGCACATATTCAGATCAACCTTGCACGTATGTAGCACTAGTCCATAGGTAACTTTTAAGAAGTGTTACCACGAAGGAACCCATCTCCAAGTGGTGGGGGGTAGCGGTTACCTATCACCCAGGCTAAAAACAGCGCTTTTGCTCGGAAAAAGGCATATACCTTCAAAACCGACTCCTATTTCGAGGACAGATTTAGATTTCTCACACCCAAAATCATATCTATAAATACTTTTAACCAAAAACTCATGCATGCCGATAACCCTAATGGGCCTACAAATGCCTCATTTTTGTAAAAACAAACGAGTACAATGTGACGTCGCTGTCGTCATGGTGGGTGAGGGGCAAACCATTATTTGGGAATATTGCAAAGTAAAAACTTTATCATTTTAGTAACTGCAGTCTTTTGTTTGACTAGAGTATTTAAAAGTAAAATTATTTGTTAACCGAATAACAAAAATAAATTAATTACATTTTTAGTAGAATTCAAGTATAATATAGTAACCAAATGAATCAGAGAATGAATTATAGTAGGATGAAGCCCATTGGAAAAGGAAGAGAATGTAACAAAAATGAAAGGAAAAATAATTTAAATCTGAGGTCGGGAAGGGGAAGGGGGTGAGTTTTTAGGGGTAAAAAACGGTTTATCTGGATTTCCGGCAAAACTACAAGTCCTATGAAAAAAAGTTAAATAGCAAAGTTGTAGGTAATAAAAAGGTCTACAACTTTTGTTTTTACACTTTTTTCACATAACCTCAAAATTTTTGTGAAAAATTCAAATAACCAAGTTTTTGGTTTTTTATTTTTATCTTTTGCATAAAAAAATTATTTTTTCACGAAATTTGGTGAAAACTTACTTTTTTATGTCCCAAACACACAGTAATTTTTTTGATTTAAAATATTCTCACGTCAAAATATCTGCTTTTTTAAAAAAAGTCGGTGGGCTTTTTGTTCGTTGAAATCTCTACTTTCTGATGGTATAAAAAAATATATACATTACTATGGTAAATATTCTTAGAAAATGCAAATAACTCGAATCCGAAATTTTTTTTTGAATCATTATGTAAAATTTTGAGCTATTTATTAAAATTTACACTTTAATTACTCGAAAAACGTAAGATTTCATGTTACATTGATAAACAAAAAAATTACAAATCCATAAAACATAAAGATTGCAAAAAACATGCGAAAATAGGTGTTCTAAATATTAAAAATAGGATTTATAGGGGATTTCATCTAAAAAATGTGACTGCTGCAATTTTTTTCAATAATAAAGTTCATTTATTAAATTCTAATTATATTTATGTCATAGAAAATCTCATAATATATAAATATACATGTAAATCGTACTATTGAATTTAGATACTTTATACTGATTACGTTATTCATTATAATTTTTTTAAATACAATAATCTTCTTATTTATAAATACCTTATCTTGCATTCTAATCACTTCTCCATTAGTTTTTGTCTTTTTGATGGCATTTCTTCATCGTTAGATTCGACAAACCTTCCCGATTCTAGTGGATCTTCGAAATCTTCAAGACCATCACCGTCGTCGTCTCCAATATTATTTCCGGTCTGCATTTGTTCTTCATCCACAATTTCATCTGAAACATCAACTTCCTCGTAGGTTTTTTCTTCCACATTGGAGCATGTTTCAGAACCATGACAATTTGAGCATAAATTTGTGCATTTTAAATCATGTTTTCGACAGCCACATTTTAAACTGTTACATCCAGTTTCACAGCTGCAGCAAATAGATTTGAGCAATATTTCCGGAATTAATTCCTTTTCTGTAAATTTGGGCATAATGCCCCGTTGATGTTGCTTCCAGCCCCAACCTGTTGCTGTCACTTCGTTACCCAGCCAAGTCTGAAGCTGATAATATGCCCTGTAACAATGTTGTTCCGCTGCACCTTCTGTGGGTTGTAGATTTGCCAACATGAAAGAAGATTTAATTCTTGCCAATTGATATTTTTGAAATCTTAATTGATTCAGTGTTATATTAACATTATTACATTTATAAATAGATTTGATTAATTGTAATCCATTTTTTGTTTGCATATTTTTAATAAAAAATATTGGCCAAATTTGACAATTTTTTATCGTCTAATAATGAGTTGACGATACTTTTCCGGCAAATCCAGATATTGTATCGCAACCAGAAAAACAATGCAGAAATGCAACGATATTTTTGAAGGATTCATATTTGAAACTATTAGACTTGAAAAATAGATCTTTTACATTTCCAGAACCTGCCTTGAGAAAATAAATATCATGATTATTTCAATTAAATTGATTCAAAAGGTCCAAAAGATCAATATCTTGACCCACAACAATGATAGTTTTATTAGTATCTCTAGCAATTTCTATCGAGGTCTTAATTATGTCAGCATCAGCATCTTCTTCTGCTTGTTTACAGAAAAATCCTTGTGACTGTAATCTTTTTATTAACGTTTTTATAATTTTGTCCTTGTTTTTCTCGTTAGATAAAAATTTTTCTTGCAAAAATAGTATTTTTGTATGGTTGTGATAATTGAACTCTGGAATATTGTCTGAGGTTTTTCTACGATTACGTTCTCCTCTTTTAGTTGAATTAGCTGCTAGTACTGTTGTCACGTTTTCATAGATCTCATCAAAACTTGCTCGATCGTCATATCCGTCCAAACTCCCGACCAAAACTTGTGAGTACGTCTAATCGTAAAGAATCCTTCAGTGAATCGCGTAAATTCATAATCATCATTTATTGGGTCTTTAAGCTTACGCATATCTTGGAGATAAAGATGAGCAGATTTTGCGTATAAAAAGTGCCCACTAGCATGAAAATAGGGAAGCATTCTTTCCACGCATTTTAAATGTAATTCCCAATTACCTGCACGTTCAGCGCGTATGAAATCTTTAACCAATGAGATCATTTGCCAGTACTGCACCCAAAGTTTTGCGGTACGACCTCTTTTTTGTACTAATTTTAGATGCTCGATAATTTTTTCTTTTATGATCTTAAAATCTTCGTGATGCAAATTGTCTTCAAAATTTTCTGTTCCTAAATCCAGCAAAAATGTATCCATTAGCCCCTTTTCTGTGCCCGACAACTCCATCGATGAAAAAATTAATTCAGACAAGGCGAGCTGTACTAGAAAATGTCCTCTGATAGTTCGTGCATATGCGTGCCCGGAGAGCTTTATCGGACGAATTTTCTGCATATATTTCACAAAAAGCCTCCTTAAGTCCACTACCATCCATGATGAATCCAATCGCGCTGAGGAACGGCATCAATAAATGAAATCCTCCAAGTCTTACTTGGATTGACGACAAATTTTAGGGATCAATACTGGCTAAGATTTCACGAGCTTTAGGGTATAGCGGCTGGTCAAACGGTCATCCAACAGTTCGTCGTCCTATAACCATCAGTTTAAACTATAAAGTGGCATTTATGCAATGCAAAATGTAATTTTAGTTTAGTTAATGCCCATTAACTAATTCTAAACGAACGTGCAACTGAAAACTCTGAATTAGTTTTCACTTTTATCAGTAGAGCAAACGTGTTAATTAGCTTATTAAAGTTATGCCACACAAATAGATTTTGTATGATTTTATGGACGAATAAATAAAAAATGAGTGTCATATTTTTCGTCTATAGTGGCAGTTTCGAAATAATCTAAATCAAAAAATAATAGAGGTACCATTAGTAAAAAAATAGAACAGCTTCGTTAGAAAATAGCAGGTTTAGTATCACATTGACTATCGAGCTAGTTATAGGATAAAATAACTTACTTGAACAATGGAAAATGATCGCTGCATTTCTTTTAGCATTTATCCTATAAATTTGATCAATGTTTGTATTTTTGAACAGTTCACATTGCTTATTGCGCCTCTGTGCAGTGTAGTGTACATTTCCGCTTTCGTTGCCTAGCAACGGTGTTAATTAGAACTACCGTAGGCTGTAGGTAAAAAATTATCTCTGAACTCAGCGTTACCAGAGCTACCATTTTAATGGTAGACGTACTATTTTTAGCTTCAATTCCAATTTTTGAATTTTCAGACGTTAATACTTGTTTTTCTTAAGGAAGATTTTTAATAACCCCAGGCAGCACATCTCTATTCATCATAACATCCCTACATTTTGAGCCGTATTCGATTCACTACTTTGGATCGATTCAGATCGATCTAACTGAACTTTATTGAACTGATTCGTGTTCGATTGTAAAAATATCACTTTGCCCCCACTACCTAAAAAGTGATCCAGCTCACCTGTAAGTGAACCGAAAATGGACCGGGATCAGTTAGATCGGTTCAGTAGTTCAGGTGAAAGATGGCATTTAAATGTCAATTATCAATCCGCTTTATTTTTTAATTGTTTTCATAATTTCATTTGACCTTGGCTCACTGAACTGAAATATCAGTTCAGTTTCAGTTCATTTTGAACTGATCTCTAGTCTCTATCGAATACGGCTCAAGTGTTAGTTTTTGAATAACGTCTAGCCGCTGACGGTAACTGACTATCCATCGCAAATTTTATAGCGCGACTGTAATGTAAATGTGCATAATTTTCGATGCGGCGAAACGAATCCATGTCTCTACATTCTAGCAAAATTTCTACAATGCCTCGGTGGTGTAGGAGGCAGAGTGCTTGCCTGTCATTCCTGTGCTGTTTGTATATTGTTTTTATTAATTTACCTGTATTTCTTAGTTTTGGGTTGCTTTTGGTTAGCATTTGGTTAGTTCTTGTTGCCCCCGTAGCGAGCGGAGGGCCATGCAAAGCCATAATCCTATTATTCGTTCGCCGCGTCGAAAATTACGCCTGATCTTCAATTTGCAGCATGAGCCGTCGTGGCCTAGAGATTTAGGTCTCAATTCAGCGACTATCGGTGGCGGCCCGGGTTCAAACCCCGTTGCTATTTTTAAGTTTTTTTTCTTGATTTTGAGTATGTCTTGGGTTAGTTTTGGTTAGCAAACAGTTTTTTCTTGGTTTTGGGTATGTCTTGGGTTACGTTTGGGTTAGCCCCTGGTTAGTTTCCTTTTCTTGTGCCCCCGTAGCGAGCGGAGGGCCATGCGAAAAGTGAAATATTACTTATTGTAATATATATACAGCAGCTTGCATGTGTTTCCGCGAATATATTCACAAAGAATCCCCTTTTGCTCTTGTTTTTGGCATTGTTTAGCCGCTTCTACCAACGATGTAAAAATGGTATCATATTCACTCGGTGGATTTTTTGTAAACGGCACAGGAATAATTTTTGAAGTATGATAAGTCAAATTAGTATATAACTTCTCCATGAACCCATTCCAACCATCGGATTTGTTGTTTGCAAATTTTGAATAAGACCATGTAAAATCTGCCGTAGAAATTTCATAATTGTCCGTAACATCTCAAATATCTTCTATCTGAACTGTTTTCAATCCATCGGAATTTTTGTTTTCAAAACGTTTTAATTTCACAAATCCAATTTCGCCTACCTCTTCAGAAGATGGAATCTTTTTTAATCTAGAGATGGTTTTCTTTGAAGTAACACTAGACGCCGGAGTAACAACCATTATTCCACCCATTGCATGGGAAGTATTCTTGCCATCAATCGTGCATGTATTATGATCCGCATTGTCATAAATAAATTAAACGTATGAATCTGGAGAAAACGTGTAATTAGCAGGGTCCTTGATAATTGATGCTTCAAAGCGCAAAGTTTCTTTATATGAGGAACACAAACCTAAATTAGATAATGAGTCGATCAATCCTTTAGAGGCATATTTTTTGTGAATCATCGACGACAAACCAAGTAAAATTGGAGATAAAAAAGAACGTGGCCTTACAGATGTGATGATACAATGAGACATTGTGGCCACTTTTTTATCCATCCTACGAACATTATTTGTACTCTTTTCTTTATTACTTTTACACACAATATTCAAAAAAACTTGCAAAGTTTTATGAACATCCTTAAAAAGATTGCCCTCTTTTAAATCTGGAATTTCGTAGCAATTCATATCGTATATTTTAGAACGTATATCTTCTAAAACAATTTCAGCAGCCATTTAAACAATTTTAGTTCGTTCGTCTTCTTTACTTTCTAATCTTTTTTCGCACCAGTCTTTGCAGAGTTTCTTACTTGCAGTACCATTTTTGTATAAAATTATCATATCTCTTATCAAAAAGCTCACCGACTTTTAAAAAAAAGCAGATATTTTGAGGTGAGAATTTTCGATTGAAAATTAGGGTGCTTTTTCGATATTAAGTCAAAATAAGGTGAAAAAATTAATATTTTAAATCAAAAAAATTATAGTGTGTTTGGGACATAAAAAGGTAAGTTTTCACCAAATTTCGTGAAAAAATATTTTTTTTTTGCAAAAGATAAAAATAAAAAACCAAAAACTTGGTTATTTGAATTTTTCACATAAATTTTGAGGTTATGTGAAAAAAGTGTAAAAACAAAAGTTGTAGATCTTTTTATTACCTATAACTTTGCCATTTAACTTTTTTTCATAGGACTTGCAGTTTTGCCGGAAATCGAGATAAACCGTTTTTTACCCTTAAAAACTCACCCCTTCCCGACCTCAGATCGCTCGTAAATTATTTTTCCTTTCATTTTTGTTATATTCTCTACCTTTTCCAATGGGTTTCATCCTACTATAATTTTTTTTCACTTTTTACCATTTTCAAAATTATCGACCCTGGTCTATTTGGCATTGTTCTGTTTGCAGCTGCAATTTCCAGCACATGCTACCTTTCACCGAATGAGACTTGGAAATGATGGGTAGTATTCACCATTTTGGATCTCAACACTCCGGCACTTTATCCCATCCCCAGTCCGCAGGCGAAGGTAGAATCTGAATTGGTTGCATTAATTGACTGCATACTTGAGCCTGGTATGACACTCGCTGCATGTGTAGATTCAGAGCATCCTCTGTGGGTGGGATTGCTTCCAAGTTGCGATTAGATAGAGTGAACATAGCCCTCCTACACTTAGTCACCGACGCGAAATATTTCGCCCTTAAAAGAGACGGCTTTGATCAATGAGAACGGCTCAATAAGGATATCTTCAAAAGAGGAACTTACAAACAAATGCTTGATCCCAGTGGATACCTCTGAGCGTACCTATGCACCACATGTAGACGTTAAAATTCTAGACGGGACAGCAACCATCCATGTACTGCAATCTGGACTGTGCGTATCCTTTGGTGACTACGTTAGTCAAGTATTTCTCCCCTTCATTTCCCGAGAAAGTATGTCAGTTTCTAGGCTGGACGTCGTGTGGGTCACGTAAGTTGTCCTTTTCCAGAAGTTACACGCAATTTTCAAAGAAAGCTTACCCGTACTTTTCTATTATTCAAGCTATTTCAAATCTAGTCTTAAGGGATTGACTAGAGAAAAACGATGGCAAGGACAATGAACCGAGTTTCGCTGAAACCAAAATTCTCAAGAATTGGAAAGATTTCCTGCGGCATAATGCAAACAAGTTGGAATTTTTCGGACATCGTGTATGCGATTCCCACTTGCACTACTCCATCTGGCTGTTTTTTTGATCTTCACGAAGGCAGAAAGTGTTGTAACAATCCGTGTCGGTGTCAATGCAATATTATTGGCTCCTTGTAATCATGAGAAAGCTGACACGCCGATTTTTGTTCGCGTAGCTGCACCGGGCTAGAAAAGTTATGATAAGACATTATAGCTCTAGCGTGTGCCTTCTTTTCTCAACTGCCCGATTTGCCTGAACTCTGAATACCTCATCCTACTAGCAAGCAACGGAAATTTGCAAATTTGTAGGTGAGAGATTATTTTTTGGAAGAAAAATTTTAACTTCTTTTGCTTATTAATGACCTAATTTAACGCATATTTTCAGGACCATCCACGTCTCAGGCTATTCCTGCTTTTCATGAATTCACCGGCTGTGACAACGTTGACTTGTTTTACGGGGTGGGAATGAACTGCATGGAATGCATTCCTGATAAATCCAGATAAAACAGCGCTTCAGTTCCAACGTCTCAGTGAAGGAAGGAAGCAATCTCTGATCCATATGCTAGTGATTCATTTGGTTACTATGTACTTCAGTTTTAATAAAAACTTTATGAATTTATTTTTGTTATTCGGTTAACAAATAATTTTGCTTTTAAATATAGTTTGGTCAAACTGCTTTTACTAAAATGATAAAGTTTTTACTTTGAAATATTACTAGATAATGGCTCGCTAAAGCAAAATATTAAATATACGTTTACTGTGCATTGTATGTAATTTTATCCGCTCCTCCACAACCACCCACACCCTGACCCACCATGACGGCAACGACCGACGTAACATTTCACTAGTTTGTTTTTACAAATATGATGCGTTTGTAAGTCCATTATAGGGCTATCGGTGTGAGTTTTGGAGTCAAAAGTATCTATAGGTATGTTTTAGAGTGTGAGGAATCCAAATCTGTCCTCAAAATTGAAGTCGAATGCGTGGTTTTAAGGGCAGATGCCTTTTTCCGAGCAAACGCGCTCTTTTCAGCCTGGGAGGTAGGCAACCGTCACCTCTACCACTTGGCGGGGCGTACCGTCGCGGTAACGCTTTTTAAATGTTACCTATGGACTAGTACTACATACGTGCAAAAGCGCATCCCAGCCAAATGAAATGCAAGGTAACGTCCGTACTACATCAATTTTTTTTATTAGTCAGTCACTCTTATTCTCACAGGTAAAAAAGGAAGAATAAAACAGAAACACCCAAGTCCAAAGGAAGATTAATTTGTGTCAATGATGTTGCAAGTTTCAAGGATTGCCATCGTCAGCTAATGTATGTAAATGAAACAAGTGAAAAGGTGTACAGTAGCAGCACTAATTATTGAGGTGGAAATACTAATTGCAGTTCTGTATGATAGGGAGAAAAGCCTGCAAAGTGGGACTGTTGGTTCAGCAGCACATTTCTTAAGCACTATTGCTGGAACGCCATCCGGTCCTGTGGCCTTGTTAGCGTCTAGGCTTTTGAGAATTCGTTTCACTTCGCGTTGGCGAACTACCAGACCTGGCATTGAGGAATTCACTTTCGGAATAGTTGGAGTAGTCTTTCCTTGATGATCCAAAGTAGAATTTGATGCAACTGTTGCGGCAAGAATTTTCGTTTTTTCTATGGCAGTTCCGCTATTGAGCCACAGTCTTTGGTCAGTGGTGGGATTGAGTTCTTTGAGAAACCCTGATTGACAGCTTTGGCAACTGGCCAAAAGGATCTTGATCCGTTAGGACAGTTGAGAAGCTTGTTCTTGATGTGCTCGTTATATCCCTCCTCACTCTCGTCAATGGTCCGCTTACACTGGTTTCTAGTCGTGATGAATATATTTCGATTTTCGGCTGTCAGATCTTGGCGCCATTTCCGGTAGGCGGCATGTTTAGCATTGACTGCTCTTGAGCAGTTTTTCCCGAACCATGGTTTACTATTTGAGATACGTTTCATAGAAGAGGGGATGAAAGCTTAAATACCAGCTAGGATATAAGATAACTTTAGCTATCTCATCAGCAGATTCAATTATGTTTTGACTCCTAAAGCAGACATCTTTCCAAGCAAAATACGGATAAAACTCGTAAAGATCACGCTACTTTGCAGATTTGTAGTGCCAAACCTTTCGGGGTACCTGTGGCTCCTGTATTCTGATAGCAAGTTCACAGGTTGCGGAGATAAGATTGTGGCCCGAGCCCAAAGAAGGTTGGATAATTACGGTGTAGATGTCAGGATTAGTAGTTTAGAATAGATCCAGGAGGCTTGCAAAGTCTTTTTCACGCTCAGAGATCCTGGTAGGTTCGTCAACCAGCTGAGTAAGTCCGTGGCTTATAGCAAAAGACTCGGCTGCTCTTCCTTCATCTTCGTCCTGGTTGGAGTGCTTCAACCAGTCGATGTTATGTACGCTGAAGTACCCTACCATGACAATTTCTGCTGTTGGATAGTTGTTCTGCAGAAAATCGATTTGATTGCCAAGGTTTAAGAAAAGCCGTTTATATTGGTGTTCGCTAGGTGGTCTATATAAGCAACAAATGAATTTGGGTGCTCGATCTGTGCTAAATTTGAATCACACAACATCGAAGTCCTTAGGTTCGTATGTTTCCTCTCGTTGACAACATAAATCGTTTCGTATAAAAATAGCAAATTCAGAGTTATGCCAAAATCGAGAGTAAAGGTCATATCCTGATATATTCAAGTGAACATGTGCAGTGCTTGATTTCACTTTAGTATCTGATAGAGCTAAATTATGAGGCTTATTTGATGTTATGTGCTGGTGGATTGAGTTAATATTTGTGTTGATGCCTCTTACGTTGAAGAAGTCTAATCACAGTCTATTTGCTATCCTGGAGACATTCAGGCCTGATGGTCCCCCCAAACCCGCTTCAACCCGGAGATCCGAATGGAAGGCTATTTTACCTCCGGAGTATATTGATATGGGAGGCGCCATCATGCAATATTTTTTCTTTTCTTTTCCACCCTAGGAACCGGATCACATGGTGACGAAACATGAACCAGAGGTCATTTCACGCCACCTAAGTCAATGTGATGATATTTCACCGGGCAATGCGGGTGGACCACATCTACCACATCATTTGCTTCAACATAGTAGAGATTTCCAGGAATTCTGTGATTAATTGGGACACTACAATTTCTACGAAAGATAAGTAGTAGGGTCCAATATTTTCTAATTCATAATGTGCAAAAGTTCTTCAATTTGATCTATTTGCCTTGCCAAGTTGTTGTTCTGAAAATTTTATTTTGCCGAATTGTAGCTGCGCCAAATTTTTATCTAGCCCAATTATTGCACATTGTGTAATTATCGCATCCGCCTAATCTACTTATCTCTCAAAATATTTGGATTAGTTTGGGTGACCAATATATCAATTATATTATCCAACCACTAATATTTAAAAGGATTTGGTAAAAATATGGTTGCCACAGCCATATATATGTTAAATTCCCGGACCGTGTGTAGCAGTGTGTTTGCCTTGTACAAAGTTTTCCATGTTTCCTTAGAGAACGATTTATTTCATCAAACAGAAGTTGGAGCGCATATGCATATCCTAGTGGGATTAGTCAGACACATATTTCGCTTTCTAACCCGTATATGCTCATTGCTCATGTTAAACCGCAAGAAATAAGATTTGTAATTTAATTACCTGCCTGAATTTTGTGCAAGTATCTTGGATTACTTGGCATAAAAATCCTCTATTGAATCAATTATTGAAATTTTACTCTTACTTGTGCTAATATAAATAAATTAGTTACATACTACTAAATTAATAAGCACGCTATTCTATATATTATTCAACTAATCTGCTCGACAAGACCAACAAGATAAGCGAATTTTCACGGAGTTTTGAAAAAGACATATTTTAAAAACCAGATTTAAGAACAGATAAAGATTATAGACTGTATTGAAAATATCAGCTATGTTGGCTAGCTTTGTAATTCGTTAGTACACACAGCATTTAATTATAAATTTAGATTTAGAATTTGACATAAAAAATACATGTTTATGTTTTTGTGCTTAACTTATTCACTTTGTTAGCCAGAGGGTTATTGTTATTTTGTATCGTTTCATCTAAAACTTTTTTGCTAATGTTTTTTTCTAATGTTTCACTCCATTCTCATAAAAGAGCGTCTACAAGCGTAAATCTCAGGGCTCCAGTCACAAGCCTTTGTGCCATATTGTAAATTGTATTAGTTATTTTGAGTCATGTTTTACATGTAGAACCTTAATAGTTACTTATTTAATAAGTGCGTGGAGTAATCATTTTTATGAAAATTTTGTCGCTCGAGCTGCAGGCCAATCACATGGGTAAAAAACGATTTTGACCCATGAGGTATATACAATATTTTTTTGCTACCCAAAAAATAAATTATATTGGCCAGCCACTAATAATTACGCAGTAATGCGTAAAAAAAAATAAAAATAATTATGTTAAAAATATTATAAAAAATTATCAGACGTTTTTGAAACTAACCGTCCTAAAATAATTTCTGGCTACATGAAAGTATGTCTAACACTCAATGGAATATTTACATATTTCTTCCATCAGAATTATAAAACTATTCAGTTTGTTTTATAAATTTAAATTCTATACTTAATTTACACAGTAATATATAAAAAAAGATTATTTTACGCACTAGTGCATAAGAGTTCACTTTACGCATTGTGAAGCATGGGTAAACTTAGTATGTTTACGCATGACAGTAAAAAAATATATAACCGATATCTAGAAAAAATCTTGTGTAGGATTTGTAAAATATTAGACATTTTTCTGGTTCAGCACCCTAGAAATATGATTCTGCTGTTCTAGACGTATTGACTTATTATCTATGTAATATATATGCTTATTCCAAGTAAGAGTTTGGTCCAAGACATTTCGTAGAGAATAACCATAGTGCGATTAATTGCAAAAATGTAAATTTTCGAAACTGTGCCCTTGAGAAGACTAGAAAGACTGATTTGCTGGATGATATATCTAAACAATTATCTGAGAAATATGACTCAGGGTATTTGTATAATGTTGAATTTTTGTGTTTATTATAGATGACAAACTAGTTGCTGTATATAATGTAAAAATATTGAAGTTAAGGAAAATCCACGTGGTAAACCCATTGAAGACTGCATCGCTAACACCATTATTCAGTTTAAAAAATATTTGGCGATCTGTAAATAGTCTAACTATATTAAAAGCAAAGCCAGAGACAAGAGAAGAGACGGGTTACTGGCCCAGTAAATGTATCCACTGTTCTTTATCGCCTTTTGTTTCACGTAACTTCTTATACTTATTTCCTTGTCACTCATCTAGGGAAATGAACATAGGTGGATCAGTCATCGCTTTCCTTGTGGTTGCCAATTTGCCTACAATTTCTATAGATACATTTTGATGTTCTTTTTTTACTCACCCTTGATTAAGAAGCAAAAGATATGCCATAATAAAAAAAATCGATTTGACAACGCTGCACCAGAAAGGTGACAGAGAAGCGCGTCCATGACGGCTTGGCATTTTTTGTAATGACCGCTTTGTTTCGTTGTGCTGTTTACGTTTTTTTTGTGATTTATTGTCCGATTCTCATAGTTTCCCACCTTGAATTATTGACTTATATTAGTGATTAGGGTGTATATTATTTATTATTATGATAATTTGTTGCAAGCATGTTCATTCTGGTTGCTCGATGGAAGGCAACATCTTTGTCCTTATATATAGATATTATTTGTCATTCAGTTGAACTTATGCCACTTGCGATTCTTTTTGCTTTCATTTGTTAAAGAAAAATTACTCAGAAATAATAATCGAAAGTAGCATTAGTGCAATTATGTTTATATTAAATTTAATAAATGGGAAGGAAAAATCATAGTTTGTTTGGCCATTCAGTTTTACAATGTTAATTCTTTTAGTGATATTGATTCGTATTGTCTATAAGAAAAGTAAACATCAACACCAAATAAATGACATTTTGAATTATATGCGAGTATTTATTTAATTGAAGCCGACAATTTTGAATAAAAAAAGAGATGGTTAATTTGAATTTGGCGGGCAAACGACAGCGCCTGTTTCGTGCGCCATCTGCATTTGTTTCCCTTGGAAAAAGACAAAAAAGGCATGGCAGCTTTCTCTCTCTCGGATGAATTATTAACATTGAGTTGCGCGTCTCTGGCAAAGCATCTAAGCTAGGTACGTGCTTGCAATTGGAATATGTTAATATATTCCTTTACACTCGTTCTATCTAAAGATAATGCGGCCAAATATTCATTTTCAGTGGCAGTAATTTAATTCTTATTAACTCAGCAGTATGTTTACCTCGGCGAAAATAAAATGTTAGCGATAACAAATCGATTTGGGCTCACATATTAAGTTTCGTGAAAACTGATATACCCTTAATTTAATGGAAATATATAGATGACATTTTCTCAGCATTAATATTCTAAATTTCATTAACACAAAAGTATCTACTATACAGCTATAAGCTTTTTCCTAAAAACTAAGCTAGCTACAGTTCGTCAAAAATCTCAAAAATTTCTCATTTTTTACTAATAAACAACTGCCATTATTTGACATTCTTATCAAAAAACACTTACAAATTTAGAGACAAAAATATATAGAATACTTACACACCCAAACAGGTACTTAAATGTTGAATCAAATCAGCCATTAAATTATAGATAGAGGTTGTAGTTGTGAATGTCTACGTGATATAATAAAAATAATTTGTAATAATTAAAATTTCAACGTGGAAAAATATTTTGAAGAATTTTTGTTGATTATTAATAACTATCACTAAGAACTAAGTGTTTACTTCTAATAATACAACGAACTATTATTCACTAGTTGCATACATAACCAAACCACCATGATATTTGTTATACTCACTTATTTAACGATTACTTATTTTTACAAGCCAGAAATATCTTCGCAGATACAAGAAATATAGTATTTTTACCAATTACACATTTTATTTATCATATATAATAAATAAGATATGTTTTGATTCTATAAACTTCAATGTAACTTTAAGTTTAAAAGTTTACTTCAAGGTCCTATTTTTTAAACTGCTACAATAATCTAATAACGTGTCCTAAAATAAGTGTCAACCTCGAAGCAAATCAGGTAGAAGATTTATTTTTTTTTACCTTGTATATATCGTCGAATGTATGCCGAAACCAGGTTTGGAACCACCTGTACCCTTGGCGCAACTAACTGTAACCATAAAACCTCCAAATTTTGGCACTTTTCCGGATTTTCAGCTATAACTCCTTTTCCCTATGTCCTAGCAAAACCTATCTTATATCCAATTTGAAAGGGAATAAAAAGCCAAACAATTTTCATATGAAAAGCTTTTTCCTAAAAACTAAGCTAGCTACAGTTCGTCAAAAATCTAAAAATTTTCTCATTTTTTACTTTAAGTTGGATTTATACCAACGAGTAAAGTAAATGAGTTGGAGTCCCTGTATATTAAGTATATTGTATATTTAATTGATATGTACACATTTTTGTACCTAGATATGTGAACGCATGGGGGTTTTGCCGGCCCAAATATGATTGTTGTGGAAATTTCTGATAGCGTTTTTAGAAAAGTTAGCTTCATCTGTAAACATTATTTCATAATCAAACAAGGGTTTATGCGCAATTTTCTCCAGAAATCAATGACAAAAATTTACTCAAAATAAAGTCTCGGGGAAGCAACCCTTGAACTTGTTGAATATGATATGGGTATAACAGAAAATCGCGCAGAATTTTCCAAACTAGAACGTGCGAGAGATTCAAATTATTTCCAATTTTACTAGTACCAAGTTCAGGATTTTCATCAATCGAATTTAAAACTGTTCCTTCATTTTCTAAGTTCTTACAGTCCAATGGCCCCTTTTTAATTGATTATTTGGCTTCAAATTACCTATTTCAGTCAACCTTCTATGTATGTTTGCAAATGGTCGCCTCTTTGGTATGACTCTATTGATACAATCGCCTAGCTTCCGGCGTTCTACCATCAGCCAAACCATATATGTAATGCATATCTGCCAACTCCTCATTAGTAAACTCAAACATTCTTTTTCAAAATAATAATGCTTAGGTATTTTAAACACCAAATTAATAAGACACGAAGACCTAAATTTATAAACTGAACTGTCATAGTAAATGACAATAGAATTAGTAATTCTTACAGTCACAGCCTACTTATAAGACAATGATAAGTAATAACCCTTTTTTATTGAAGTAAAAGGTTTTTCAAATTTTTTACTGATAAACTTCCAAAATACGAAGTGGAATGTAAACTCTAAAGTGTAATTTTGAAATCCTTATTCATTTATGAGCAGATTTGATCTATTGAATTTTTGCGTTGTGCATGCATCGTACACGCACGGTTTTTGCCTAAAAATAAAAATCTATTTCTCTGCAAGGTCATGACAATATCGTTAATATGACAATATCACCAATAATCACCTTGCAGAGAAATAGATTTCATTTTATTTTTGGCGAAAACCGTGCTTCGTACTAAAAAAATTCAATAGATCTCATCTGTTCATAAATGAATAAGGCTTTCGAAAATGCACTTAAAGGTGCGTCCAGACTTGTGACAAAACCCCGTGACGTGACAGCGGTCCGTAACCGCAACGCGTGACATCGCCGCGTTTACCGCGTGTCATCACTGCGTTCCATGTCCTGTCGGTCTTTTGGCGTCGCATCAAAGGGATGCTACGCCGCTTGGTTCGACAAGTCTGGACGGGACCGCGTATCATCAGAACGTTTTGCATATTTACTTGAATTTTAACCAGTGTAGCGGCTATTATGTTTCGAATTAGTATTTGCTTTTTTAATATCAAGATGGAATGTGGACAGGAGACAACGTTAACATTTATAGAATTTCGCAATAAATGATCTATAACTATGTACGCTGCTGTTGCAACGTCCATGATGACCGATTGTTTTTTATTTAAATGAGCGGAACGCTGTGAACGGGACTATGATACGCGACGATGACACGCGGGGATGACAGGCGACGATGACACGCATCGAAGTTCGCCTCGTCGTGAAAATGTTCGCGACGCTGTCACGTCACGGGGTTTTGTCACAAGTCTGGACGCACCTTTAGAGTTTACGTACAACTTCGTATTTTCGAAGTTTTTCAATAGCAAATTAAAAAAAAAACCTATTACTTCATTAGAAAAGAATTATCACTTATCATTATCTTATAAGTAGTGTCACGGGCCGGTATTTTGCAATTGCATTTGCCGATAGAGAAGTACTTCTAAGCTCGTCCTTGTTCTCTTTTGCATCGAGGAGCAATTATATTTGGTAACGCGAAGCCCCCGTATTTGAGTCTCGCGCCGACGTTTGACAATAGACGCGATAAAATATATGATTCAAGTGCCGAAATGGGCATCAATTTTGGACATGTTGGGTTTTTATCATTGGCGCGTTCTGGGTTTTCATTGGTCGATTTTGGTTGTAGTTTTTCATAATAAATGTTACATCCAAATCCCGGTTTCCTTTTCTTTATTTTGGAAATCGATCAGACAAATTGCTGAACGTAACACGGAAGCTGTATTGCTATTGGTCAGTCATTATTTTCGTAGTGGGGGATTTTGGAAATTTATTCCACGTCGGGTTGGCGATTCTTTTTTTTCTGGGGACTTTTAAGTCAACCTGTGTGCAACTTAACAGTTTTGGGGTGCCGGCCAGCTGGAATCAATTGTTGATTTTGCCTTATTGAGGGATTCTCCAGTCGGGCCTTTGTTTCAAGTTTCAGGCCGTATCTGTGCCTTGCCTTTTTTACTTGGTGGTTGGTGTCTGAAACTGCCCTTTGGGGGATTTAAATGCTAATTTGGACAGGAGAGTGATTCTACGTTTTTTTGCATCTTCTTTTCTGTGAATGCCACCATGTTGTGAAGCCATGTGGATGGATTTTAATTCCACTTTAATCTCTCTTACAGAGGCCTTCTCGTCCGTCCTTGCAGCCTGGTGATTCCGGCGTGAGCTGCCGAGACCCTTAAAGGTAATTTACCCTTCATTTGTTTTCCTTTTCTCTTGATATTTCATTTTTTTATTGTTGCTCTGAGTGTAAATGCTTTCTTGATTATGAGTTATAAGTGGAACCTTGAATATATTGATGTTCAACAGGGTCCTACCGACGGGTTTTACTCCTACCGACGAGTTCTAACCCACGGGCCTTTCCTGCTGGTCGAACCTACCTTTCTGCTAGCTCTTTGACGGAGGCTTCTCCACCCGTAAAATCCTTCCTTCTTCAGTTGAGGAAGTAGCCGATTTCTTTAGATCCTCGTGTTCCGCGAGCGAACAATTTCCTGGAGAGTCCTGGATGCGCCCAACAGATCAAGCCGAGAGAAATTCAGTTTTTTTATAAATAGATATTAATTGGTTAACTTATATCAGGTTAGTCAACCTCAACACTGGAGCGTTATTCTATTTATCTTGCTGCTTAAGCTTTCGTAAATATAATATTTTAAGTAATATCCTAACATTCAAGTGAAAATGTATGATAAATTAATTATTGTTTAGCTGTTTTTTTTTGTATATATAACTTTATTTCTATTACGTACATCATTGTTTTAAGTAAAATTCATTTCTCTGTACCGGCCAGAGTTTAGAACCATTCGGTTGTCTTTGGTTTTTTTATAATTGCATCCATAATATTTGATTATTAGTGTTATTATACCGAAAACTAGTTTAAATCATCCTTTGTTCTCATCGGCCTAACTAGCTAACTTCAATAGCGATTTGTCATATTGTTCTTTGATAGTTTACACGTTTTTTTTTAAATTTGTAACCAGATGATAACTAGTTATTATTATGTCCTAAAGGACTCGAAAGATGTAGACGGCGCATGATTCTGTACTGGGTGGTTTAGTAACCGTATGATTAATGTTTACTTTTATTTGCTTACTTGTTTTGAAACTGGTAATTTATTTAGTAGTATCTTTATTGCTTTCTTATATTTGATAACTGGTAAGCATTTGTGGTTATATTTCAGTTATAATACTCGTTTTCCTAACCAATGATTATTGCTAATTGATTATTGTTTACCTGACTTGTTGTGTAACGATCTGATCAATTTTGCTTTTGCAACCTTATTTTTTTAAAACTAGCTTGCTCTTGCTATGAGTCAGAGGCGAACTGACTTATTTGCTTAAATTTATTTAGTTGTCAGCTAGAAGCATACCGCGGTATTACTACTTTTATTTTGTATCGAATAACTACTCTTAGGTAACCTCAAGTATAGTGTGTGGTGCCGTAGTATATATTTCATTTATTTTTAGTTGATTAAAAGTCAAAAGTTTTTTTTTGTAACGAAAATATCGTGTCATCTTATGGTAATAAATCAATTTTCTGTTTAACTATATACCTGTTTAGTTTGATTAGCTTTAGTATCAATGTTCCAAAGGGGAAGTAATAAGTAAGTATACTTGACTTATACTATTTGTGCTCAATGACTGAAACTGGATTTACTGATTTTACCTTTATTGTTATCGTTTATTCCTGACTTTGGTTTTTGGATTAGTATTTGAGTATTTGCTTTATTTTTCTATTGTTAATACTGATAAATTTCTGGCATTCAAATCTGATTTAATTTCTAATTTATTTTTGTTATTATTTTATTTTGTCGTGAAGCTTAAGCTAAAACGAGTTCCATATTTCAACTTTGGGGTATTTCTTGCTTGTGCTGTCTACAAGCTCGTGGCGCCTTAAATAAATAAACCCACCCCTACTCTCTGACATTTGACCTAGGGCCTAATTTGTACGCTTAGACAACAACTCGTTCTATCCTACGTATCGACACACGTAGATTCATTCAGTTTCAATTTTAAATTCTCAAATTTTGAATTTTTCTTTTAATTTTAAATTATTCACTCTCAGTTCCTTCTAAGCTGGAGTGAAGGTTTTGCGCCTATTAGAGGCACAAGAAAAAGCGTTACAGTAGGCTGTGACTGTAAGAATTATTAATTCTGTTATCATTTACGATGACAGTTCAGTTTTGAAATTCTGGTCTTCGCGTTTTCTTAATTCAGTGTTTAAAATATCTGAGCATTATTATTTTGAAAATGAGCGATTGAGTTTACAAATGAGGAGTTGGCAGACATGCATTACATGTATGGTTTCGCTGATGGCAGATCGCCGGAACCCAGGCCATTGTATTAAGAGCGCTCTCCTAATAGAGTCATACCAGATAGGAGAACATTTGCAAAGTGCATAGAAGGTTGGCTGAAACATATACTTTGAAGCCAAATAATGAATTAAAAGAGGCCCATCGAACTATAAGAACTCCAGAAATTGTAGAAGCAGTTTTAAACTCGATTGATGAAAATCCTGAACTTAGTACTAGTAAAATTGGAAATAATTTAAATCTCTCGCATGTTCTAGTTTGAAAAATTCTGCACGATTTTCTGTTATACTCGTATCATATTCCACGGGTCCAAACGTTACTTCCCCGAGACTTTCCTCTGCCAGTTTCCCAGTTAATTTTTGTCATTGGCTTCTGGAGAAAATTGCACATAATCCCTTGTTTGACCATGAAATAAGGTTTACAGATGCTACCAGAAATTTCCACAACAATCAAATTTGGGCCGGCGAAAACTCCCATACGCATACACGTATCTAGGTAAAAAAAATTAAGCACACCAATTAAATATACCATATACCTAATATATTCATATATGCAGGGACTGTGAGTCATTTAATTTACTAAGTTGGTTTAAATCCAATTTAAAGTAAAAAATGAGAAATTTTTCAGATTTTTGACGAGCTGTAGCTCGCTTAGTTTTCAATTTAGGAAAAAACTTGTCATTCAAAAGTTGTTTGGTTTTTCATTCCCTTTCATATTTAATATAGAATAGTTTTTGGTAGTACATAGAGAAAAGGAGTTATAGCTGAAAATCCGGAAAACGTGCCAAAATTTTCAGGTTTTATGGTTACAGTTAGTTGCGCAGGAGGTGGAAAACT
>MU186933.1:0-15980 GCA_016904865.1 Pissodes strobi
TTTTTTTTTTGGATGTTGGAAAATACCTATATATTTTATTAGCGTGAAATAAACATTCGGTTATTAATATTAGAATAGATATGTTAATTTGTTATCAAAAAAATATTAGACAAGTAATTAAAATAAGAATGTTGATTTAATAGTATATTATTATTGGCTAACAAATATTTGGAAACAAATATTTTTTAAATATTAGCTGTAACTAGCAAATATTTAATTAAGATATAAATATTAATAAAATATTTTTTTAATGTGCTATTAGGGAATAAGTAAAATTATTTTTGAAAATAGGTAATACAACTAAATATAAACATAAAATTCACAGTCCTTTACAAAGATGCAACCGGGGGGGACATTGAAAATGCCGAAGCAGAATGCAACGCTTATAACATTTGAGATCTGAGGAAACTCATAATTGTGTGGAAATATATAGTTGATAAAAGTTTGGGTAAGATCAGGTTAGATTACGTAAGTTTAGTTTACCAAAATATACCAAATAAATGTATATCACTTCAAGTCTCGTTCTTTTTTACAATTTAAAACGTTATAAGTGTGGTTGTAAAATGCAAAAGACCATTTGCATTCGATTCGTCTCACATTCCTCGATCTAAAGATATGAAACACGACTAGTCTGTCGTGAGAAACTAAAAGTCACCCTCACCCACCCTTAACGCAATCTAATGTAAAAAATGACTTTTAGCAGATTACGCAAGTTTAGTTTACCAAAATATACCACATAAATACATATTACCTCAAGTTTCGTTCGTTTTTACTATTTATAACATTAGTGGTGGTTGTAAAAACTGCATTCGATTCTTCTCTCAATCTCCCATCTAACGCGGTTCGTTTAACTTAGTATCAACTTATTTTAGTCATTTGAGTCGGTTCCAATACGTTATAATCACTTTTAATAGATTTGGTTAGGTTTGGTTAGTCGTCTAATCAATTTTCGGTTAGTTTCTCTTAGTCGCAACTTTTTTACTTATTTGAGTCGGTTCCGTTACGTTATAATCAATTTTACTAGATTTGGTTACTTTTGGTTAGTCGTCCAATCAACTTTCTGATAGTTTCCCTTAGTCTTAACTTATTTTAGTCATTTGTACCGGTTCCGATACGTTTTAATTAATTTTAATGGATTTGGTTAGTTTGGGTTAGTCGTTCAATCAACTTGCGGTTAGTTTCTCCTTCCTCGATCTGTTGTTAGTTTCACTTAGTCTCAACCTATTTTAGTCATTTGAGTCGGTTCCGGTCAATGAATAAAGAATAGGAAGGAAGGAGCAAAATACATATTGACATTAGACCGGATTGGTTCTTGCATATGGCGACCCAGATTACCAGTGGCGTCTCCTAAAACGATTGCACAACAAAAAATAAATGCTTATACTATGTATTTATATAATTTTGTTGTTTATTACTTACTGGTACAGTGATCTCAAAAAAAGTTATAATTTATAAATATTGCCAACATGTATTTAAAAATACGTGCGTTTTTTGCGTATCATTTAAATGTTTTAACTTTGCTAGATACTTTAGGTATATTCGAAATATAAAAATTAAATTCCATAGGATTACAGATGTGTAAACTTCATTTTATTAGCTAAATACCTATATAAAGAAATCTTGGGAAAATACCCAGAAAAAGTGGTATGTAAACAATTTTGTTTTAGCTATAATATGCTCTATGATTTCCCATTAATTTTTTGGAAAATTATACCTGTATTTTAGGTTAATAGGTAAGGTGAAGTTTTAAATAAAAAACATCACCAATTGACAATTATTCTAAATTACATGAATGATTATTACATGATGGTTACGAGGTATGTAAAAAGCAGCACTTATCCGGAAAAGAAACGGAACATTCTGTTTTTTTTTTTGATAATTTTTGTATCTAAATGTTAATGTAAACATATAAGTTTCGGCACCTGAAATTTACCTACACAGAAGTTTAATTTTCATATTTGAAATGGAAAAGTATCAAACATAACGTTAAAAATGTTATCCGTTAAATCCTATAGCTTGCATTTAAAATAACACTAAAATATCTAATAAATTAGTGGGCCGTAATATATTTTGTAAAATTGTCTGTAAATTGCTGTCATTTACATTTTTTTTTTGGGATTTTTCTTTCCAGTAAAGCTTTTTTAGTACAACGACTGAGTAAATAAAATGAAAACGAATTTTTGCAAATTTGGGGTTGGATTCGTTTTAAATAAGGCATGACAGTATAGTATATTATAATGACTCATTCTGACGTTATGTTTGGATGCTTCCTACGTTTTCATGATATTTCTTGTGTTTAAAGCTATTTTTTGCGATTTGCTTTCATTTGGAACATTGTTTATCTCTTTAGTAATATTATTGGAGATATTGCGTTAATTCATATAGTGTTTAATTAGATATTTAGTGGTAAAGGTGTGTATTTTGGATTAAAGAAGCAAAGTAAACATGGTTAGTTGTGCAGTTTGTGGCCCTTCTAAAACTCCAACAAATTCAGAACTTGGGATAACATTTCATCGGTAAGTAGGTACCTACTTTACCCCTTATTTTTCTGGTTTTTACCATTAATAAAGCAAAATAATTATAAATTCTCTAATTGTTAACAAATAGGTGACAGATCTAATTATGGGCGTACCCGTAAAAAATATATCATTAAAAATCAATTTTTGCAAGAACATTGGACAGTGCTAAAAGTAATAAATACTTTTCTTTTATACTTGACATATTAACGTTTATACTGCCAATAAACTGCTAAAATTAGTTATTTGAGCATTTGGGCATTTGAAATGCAAAAATAAGCAAAATATGGTTAGATAATAGTGGGGTAGTTTTTAAGTGTGTCTCTTATTAAAAGAAATAAGTAGGTACTACCTAATTTTATTGAAGAAGCACCCTTCAAAACTAACGCACTATTCTCTAACCATATTTTGCTTATTTTTGCATTTCAAATGCCCAAATATATTCAAATAACTAATTTTAGCATTTTATTGGCAGAATAAACTTTAACATGTCAAGTATAAAAGACAAGTATTATTTTTAGCATTGTCCAATATTCTACCAAAAATTGATTTTTAATGCTATATTTTTTACGGGTACGCTTATGATTAGATCTGTCACCTATTTGTTGACAATTAGACAATTTATAATTTTGCTTAATTAAATGGTAAAAAACAGAAAAATAAGGGGTAAAATACCTACTTACCGATTAAATGTTATTCCAAGTTCTGAATTTGTTGGAGTTTTCGAAAGATCACAAGCTGCACTAGTAACCATGTTTACTTTGCTTCTTTAGTTCAAAATACACACTTTTACCACTAAATATCTATATAAACACTATATGAACAAACGCATTATCTACAATAATATTACTAAACAAATAAACAATGTTTCAAATCAAAGTAAATGGCAAAAATAGCTTTTAACACAAGAAATACTATCAAAACGTAGGAAGCACTAAAAGATAACGTCAGAATGTGTCATATTATGGTTCCTCCGCAGCCTCCTCGATGTCACAGGAGTTCGTCGCGCGTATTAAGTGTCAAAGCTCCTTCCTTTCTCTTCTTTATTCTTTGGTTCCGGTACCTTATAATCAAGTTTAATAAATGTGGTTAGTTTTGTTTATTTGTCTAATCAACTTCCGGTTAGTTTCACTTAGTCTCAAGTTATTTTATTTACTTGAGCCGGTTCCGATATATTTTAATAGATTTGGTTAGTTTTGGTTAGTCGTCTAATGAACTTTCGGTTAGTTTCACTTTGTCTCAATTTATTTTCCTTATTTGAGCGGGTTCCGATACGTTATAATCAGTTATGCATAAACCATGTCGTGACGTTCACTAAAATTTTCCGTGTCGTGATGCGACCTTGGAAACTCACTGTCAAGAAACCAAAGTGTTCATCTGAACCGGCTCCGATACGTTATAGTCAAATATAATAATTCTGGTTAGTTTTCGTTAGTCGCCAAAATTCGGTTCGTTTTGGTTTGTTTTAACTTACTTTAATTTGTGTAACCTATTTCGATACATTTTAGCCCGTTTTGGTGCTTTTGGTTACTATTGATTAGTTTTGGTTAGTCATTCAATCAACTTTCCGATATGTTATAACCAGTTTTAAGGTTTTTGATTAATTTTGGTTAGCCGCCAAAATTCGGTTAATTTGTGTTATTTTTAACTTACTATAATATTTTTAATTTGTTTCGATACGTTTTAGCCATATTTGGTGCTTTTGGTTAGTTTAGGTTAGATTGGGTTAGGTTGGGTTAGATAGTCGTCGTGGGTAGTCGTTCAATCAATATTCAGTTAATTTCAGTTAGTTTTAATTTTAGTCATTTCAATCGGCGCCGATACGTTATAATCGAATTTAATGTTTTTGGGTAGTTTTGGTTAGTCGCCAAAATTCGGTTCGTTTTGGTTAGTTTTAACTTACTTTTATATTTTTAATCTGTTCCGATACGTTTTAGCCTTTTTTGGAGCTTTTGGTTACTTTCGGTTAGTCGTTGAATCAACTTTCGGTTAGTTTCAGTTAGTACCAATTTATTTTAGTAATTTGAACCTGATCCGATAGGTTATAACCAATTTTAATTTTTATGGTTAATTTTGATTATTCGCCAAATTTCGGTTACTTTGAGTTAGTTTTCTTACTTTTATTTTTTTTTTAATTTGTTCCGATTCATTTTAACACTTTTTGTGGTTTTGGCTACTTTTAGTTAGTTTGGGTTAGTCGTTCAATCAACTTTCGGTTAGTCTCAGTTTGCCTTAATTTATTTTTGTCATTTGAACCGATTCCGTCCTCAGAAACAGACTAACACAATCTCTCACGTATATTACGTGATGTGCCAAATGTAGCATGCACTTTTTCGTGATTTAATATCCCATAATAGGAAAACAAATACATTTTCAATGTTAAAATTAAATAACATTTAATTGGAAAGAGGACAAACGCTAGAAATATAAATTATTATTATTGTATCTAACATGAAAAAATAAACATATAAAAGAAAATAGGTAACAAATATCATTAATCATCTAGGTTGGCTTCTTCATCATAAGAATCCTCAAATATTTCTTCTCCTTCGTCTTTGTCTTCTGATTGTATATCTGCAGGTTCTCTCGTAGGTTCTACAATAATATCTTCCAATGTCAGAGGAATTTGCGGCCCTTCAAACCATTGCAGCTCTAAAGTTCTGTCGCTCAAACTCCAACCATCCTTTTCAGGTTTATAAAATGGGGGTTCACATTTTGTTGCATTTTTTCACACAGCACATACCTGATTTAATCTTACATCTAAGAGTACCTTGATCTGGAGTTAATAAACTACCGTCAAAATTTTTTATTTTGTCTAATGGGCTACATCTGCCATATTTTGGTTCATAATTTTCTACAAAAATTTCAAAGCGTACCTCATTTATATCCACAGCATTTGGTTTACGATACATTTTACAGACAAATTTTTCTATACCCTTATTTGCTCATCTAATAAAATTTCGGTAGAGCATATTGTGCCGAATATTTTTTTCACGCAAGAATTGCTTTCCAACAAAGAAAATGGTCTTCCTTGCAAATGCTGCTGTATACTCACAGGCAATGAGTACATAAAATGCTGGTAACGCATTTGAAAGATCCTTTCCCAACAGAACAGAAACTTTATTCAACCTGAATGGCTTGCATGAAGACTAGAATTCAACAGTGTCTATCTAGAACAGCATAGTAAAATTGAGTTGCTTCAAAACCTTCGGTTTGCTTTTATTGTCGCAATACTTATTGGTTCATACAACTGCTTTGCATTTTATTCACAGTACTTATACAACACAGAAAAATCACTGCTTTTTGTATTTATATATGTGATATTTGTTTTACTTAACATGACTTAAGCTAATTAATCATTTTATTGTATCATGTATTCTGTTATTGCTACTTAAAAAGATTGTGCTTGCGTAGGTACTGAATAGGTGAACTAACTAAAAAAACCATACGCTATATACCTTTTACTTTTTGTAACTCGCTTTACTCTGAGAAATCTACTTGAATACTTATACGTAAAATAATGCCTTTTGCAACTGCTTTGATCTTGGGCTACATATTTCATTTCACTGTAATCACATTTGTTATTAACTAACCACATAGTTTATATTATTAATAAGCCAACAAGCATAATACAAAATAATTATGCTATTCAGATATTCCGTTCATCTACTACTCGTAACTTTAGTTTATCCCTATCTTTGATATGATTTTGATTTAATTTCTATATTTCTCATATTTATTTTTATAATTAATAAACTTGTGTCCAGTTTTACCATATTGTCTTATTTTAAGATTAATAAGGAAGCAAAGATATTATTAGGTAGTAGAAGGGCAAGATCAAGGTAAGGCTGGAGACAAAGAATGTCTGGTAACGTCCTGGTAATTTAGGTGAGCAGAAAATAAATCAAAACATATATCAAAATAATTCCCCTTTAATTTAAAGCCCCTCGACCCCTATCAAACAAAATAATTACCCTCAAAACCAAAAAAGACTTTACACTCATTACAGTTTGTTTACATATTTCGGTCGACCCGTAATGACTCATAATTTGTTGCTTCATGGCCTTGTCGTATAGGTGGCCGTGACCAAACCGCCATTGTTATTGAAAGTTCTGTCAAATATCATTTTATGCCGTTATTTCAACCTTGACATCAAGTCAAGGTACTTACTGCATAGGGTTGAAAATGTTTAGAAAGTTTTAAAATTCCGAGTATTTCCGGAGATATCCGGAAAAAAACGAAAGTTCGACAAAAAAAATTCATAGCATCCAGTTTGGAATCCGACATTTCGTCTTCAAGGGGTCATCAGCTTTCTTTTTTTGAATACGAACTTTAATTTTTTTAGCGTTTTTCACATGATATTGGCGTTATTAATATATTAGAGTAGTTTTAATTCTATTTATTTATATATATTTTTTTCTTTAATTATTTATTTCACTTTGGCGTAATTTTGAATAGTTTAAGTTAGTAAATTTAAATAGAGTTCATATTTAAAAAAAAAAGTTGATGGACAGACAGCTTGGAATCGGACGTCTCGTATTTAAGGGGTCGTCAACTTTTTTTTAAATACGAACTTTAATTAAATTCAATTAACCTAAACTATTCCAAATTACGCCAAAGCAAAATAAATAATTATAAAAAAATAAAAATACGTATTCATATTAATAACGCCAATATCATCTGAAAAACGATAAAAAAAATAAAGTTCGTACCTATTTAAAAAAAGAAAGTTGATGAACCCTTGAGGACGAAACATCGGATTCCAAACTGGATACGTCCATTGGATTGAGCTTGAAAAGTGGCAATGCAGAAGTGCATTTCAATTTGAAATCCGTTTTTAAATAAGCTCAGGAAAAAATAAAACAATTTTTCAAAATTTCGTTCTTTTCCGGATATCTCCGGAAATAATCGGCAATTTAAAACCTTCTTAACGGCATATTGTTGCTTATCTAAATGCGCAATTTTGCCCTAATTTGCCCGACACTATATCTCTTTCTCTTACGGTTTTCGAGTTCCCCATGCATAGACTGAAATTCGAGCCACCCTCTACAGGTCATCACATTTTAAGAAATAACTACATAATAAACAGTATACTATGTTTTATTAAAAGATTTTTCACTTTAAATTTTTGTTAAGGAATTTTTTTTATATTTGTTTAGATCGATAATAAGATAAATGTTAAATGATAAAAATCTTATTTTATAATATGTTTCGTCTTATTTTATATTATGTTTCGTCTGAGAAATTAAGAAAGATTTCGAATGAAAAAAATAAGCCTTGGTTAGAAAACATTTAATTGCAAAAATTTTGAAATTTGTAGGAAAGCTATTATTAGTAAAATCAGCTTATACGATACTCATCAAAGTGTAGGCAGATTATAATCATAATCCAACGTTCACAGCAGATTTTCTAAAGGTTATATCAATTACAAATGGACTACTTTAAATATAAAAAATCTAGGTAGCTCAAAATTTTTGAAAATATGAAAACATCAGATTTCAATGAAAAATTAAAAAATCTAAGACTTTGATTCATCAAAATACAATGTTTTTACATTTTTCCCATTACCCGCATTACCCTACTCAGACTTGAGCTCTGGATACGCCACTGACATTGATTTCTCGAATATGTAATCCTATGCAATAAAACTAGTGATTGACAATGTGAATCTTTTTCTGACGTGACGATACTAGCTCTTGATTCCTGATCTCGTCTGGTCTCGATCTAGCATCGACATCGAGACGAGAAAAGAATAATCTGGGGTCGAGACGAGACGAGAACAATAGCTCATCTCGTGTCGATACTCAAATATTTGTGCAGCCGAGTACAAGAACAAAGTTCAAGAGCCCGAACGTGGCAATGTTGTTTATAATACTGTTAATTATAGCCTATAACAAAAATGTAAATATAATCATTTTTGTCGAGTTTTTGTGTATACAAGTTTGTGGGGTAACTTTTGAAACATAAGTTATCAACGAATATTCTTCTTTTGGTTATTGCGAGGTTCTACTCTTCTAGCCACAACTGGTGTAACTGGCAACTTGACAGGGAGGACTTAGGACTCTAAAACTTCGCCCCAAGAATTTAAATTATCTTTTTTAATATTAAATTATGGGTGCTAGTTTATAAGAGAATATGGCGTAACTCATTAAGTTCGCAATCGATTCGTTTCTTTTTTCTTTCTTCAGGGCAGATACTGTTTCGGTTAAAGTTGAGTGAAGTCTTTCCACTGGGCTATTGTAGTTAGGATTGTTAGGAGTACAATAATGTATTTCTACGTTATGGAATTTCCTTAGATTTTGAACGGGTTCGTTTTTGAATTCATCTCCGTTATCGGTGGTGATTTTTTTTGGATTGCTATAATGATTGAAGTATTGAATTATTTTTTGTACAGTTTCAATACCATGTGAAGTGGGACCGGGGTTAGCTTGAGAGAGTTTGGAAGAACTATCTAGAAATGTAATAAACGAGGTTCCTCCTATGCTGAAAGAGTCCATATAAATATGCCCGAAAGGTCCATGTTCTATAGGTGTTGGTTTCAATATTAATTTATGTGGGTGTAGATCGTATTTGTGTTTTTGGCATATTTCGCAAGTGTTGGGATAATTATAAACTTTTTCAAGTTATAAGATGTTTTCTTGTATACCGAAATGTGTAGTTCGCGTTTCGTGAAACTCTTTTATTTTTTCTTTTTGCATATTTTGATCTACTATGTTCTGTAATAAGGTTCTCGCAATTTTAAGGGTAATTGGACTATTTTTAAGGTATTTTCGAAATACATTTAAAATAAGCGGTTCTAGAAAATCTTGTTTAAAATACATATTATATTATTACAATATATTAATTATTTTACATAAGATTTCGTCGGAGGGTTGGTTTGGTAAATAAATTGTGGTTTTTGTTTTGTGAAAAACTTTTCCATGTTCTGATCTAGGTTTATTAGACGTTTTATTATATTGAAATATTACTTGATTTTTGTATGTATTTAAGGGGTTATTAGTATAATTAGCGCCAAGAACTTGAATCTCATGGCTTGAATGAACAGTTTCTGCGGTTTCAGATACTGTGTCGGTTTCAGGTTCTGTTATTTTTCCATTGCTAGGAATAGTAATATTAGAAATTATAATCCTTTTTTATTTTGGGTCTTTGTGATTTAGACATTCTAGAATTTCCTCGAGATCTTGAGGGCTCAAGTTGGATATATCGTTTGAGTCTATTTGAGGTACATCGGAATTTTGGTCGTCTTTGATAGGGTTGATTTGAATTGCAGGAATTCGTAAAAATGCACCTGAATATGTGTTTTCTCGCTTTTTTATAGAAAATGTAGTAATTCCGACAATTTTAATCGCCAACTGACTAGTTTAGAATTAGGTTCTTTGATAGAGAATAACCATGAAAGTGGTTTGTGATCTGTCACAATTTTGAAACTTTTTGCCGAACAGGTATGGGCGAAAATATTTCGTTGCCCATACTATAGCTAGCAACTCTTTCTCTATAGTAAGATAATTAGATTTAGCTGCGTTAAGTGTTGTGGAAGCATATGCAATGGGGAGATCAGAGCCTATATTGCCCTGTGAAAGAATTGCCCCTATTGCATAATTTGATACGTCGGTTGTAAAGATGAATTGTTTTGAAACATCGGGATGTTGTAATATGGGGTCATTACAATTCAATTTGGTGGGATCCTGGTGCGAGGTCCCAAAAAGCCTCATTTGTATCCAGTACCCCGCTCACTTTACTACTAATATTATTCAGAATAAATACTGGACTAGCTCGTAACAAAGAGATAAATGCGCTGAAAGATATTTAGACGATTAACGAGTGCACCTAAATGAAACGAAGTTTCCACATTAAAAGCTGTTTTAGGTATAGTCTTCATGAATTTAAATTTCGTGGAATCTGGACGCGAGGTCCCAAAAAGCCTTATTTGTATCTAGTGCCCCGCTCACTTTACTACTTATATTATTCAGAATAAATACTGCTCTAGCTCGTAACAAAGAAATAAATGCGCTGAAAGATATTTAGACGATTAATGAGTGCACCCAAACGAAACGAAGTTTAAGAACAAAGAAGAAATGTAAAATAATTAGCACGTCCAAGTTTGTCAAGTATATCTGTTATATTGGATAAGGGGTAACATCAGTTACAATACGCCATTTTTGTTTGCCTGACGCATCTAACTTTTTGGGGGCTACCCAAACAGGCGATGACCACGGGCTCGAAGAAGGGTCTAATTATACCGTCCACTCATATTTGGCTAATCTGATTTTGAACCTCAGTTTTATGTACATAGGGATATCGATTGGACTTTGTATGTATAGCTATTTCGTCAACGATTTTAATTTGATGTACGACTTGAGTCATAAATGTTAACTTATCGGTAGATTTATGGAGGGTATCAAGGAATTCTGCCAAAAGCTTTTGAAGGCTATTCTTTTTCTTGGGATTTAGGTGATCGGAACGAACTAATGCAAAATTATCTTGAGGATTTTTATGGATATTGTGTAGAAAATTAATTTCTGAAGCAACTTGTTCAATATTCTTTATTGAGTGGGGTGCATTTTTGTTGAATATCATATGGGGTGAAATTAATTAATACGGTTTCGTCACAAATTTTATATTTCTAATGGAACTGTACCTTTTTTTACTTCGGGTAAAGATGGCGAAATCTCTATTATTTTATTATTTATGTGTTGCATGTACATTGTACAGTTCTGTGTCGTTAGGTAGTGTCGTAATCATGTCTTTTAGTATACTAGTCTTTGCTGGAGTTTCTATTTTTTTGTATTTCAAATTCGTTACGATTGTAATGATATTTAAATTGTTGAATTATATAAACACTGATTGGTTAGGTCTATGTTTAAGTCTAACTTTCGAAGATCTTTAATACGTAGGATATCATCATTAGTCATGAAAATTAAAAAGTATTAACTCTAATTCGGTGTTTATATTGAACTCTTGTAATAATGATATTTCAATTTTATTTTGGGTTTTAGTTTGTCTATTACATGTAACAAGGGTATGTCTAAAGATGCATATTTGGTTGAGGAAGTTTTGTTGGGCTATAATAGGTCTGAGCAAGGATGCGTGATGGCTACCTGTGCTTATTTAGGGGGGATTTAGTAGTTCTATGTAGGGAAGTGAATTTGTTTCAAAAGCCTTTAGATCAAGAAAGGATTGTCCTTTTGCGAGGCATTTTTCTGAAAATTTTCGGATTGGTCTTAGTAGGAGGGCTTTCCGTATTCTTCATGAGAATAGTTCAGAAAATCAGTTTGGTTATCTGAATTTTGTTCTTTATATTGTTATTGATAATAAAATATTTTGGGATTCTCATCTCCGTATAGCACTGGATTATCACCTTCGATATGTGCCATTTCAGTGAAATGAACGGGTCGCGGCACCTTTTAGGATGCTTACACCAGACATTGGTTTAGGAGTGTCCAATCGAATCTCTGGGTTGTTTTCATTTGAAGACGTTTGGTGGATTTCCGGTGAGTAATATTATGTCGGGGTTGAATATTAATTGGCTGATTGGGAAATGGTTGTCTCAATGAATTTGGCATGTTTTGCAAAACATTATTTTCATTCTATTAGGAGGTACGCTGTTGGGTCTGTTTAGGTTTTAGAGTGTGTTTGGCACATTATTAAATAGATTATTTGGAAACATGTTGTTTTTTGACTGTTGATTAGGGGACGTTATTGTACATAATTGTTAAAACTGTTATTATATTTAACATCTGGTTTCAGTTTTGTAATTGTTGTTCGATCATAGTGTGGTTTCTAGTTCATTATGGTTGTTTATTAAAAGATTTGCTCTAAATTCGCTACTCACATTAGCTAAAAGAGCGGTAACTGCTATATGTTCGTTTTGCCCTATGAGAGCTGTTTTTATGGCTTGTAATAAACTGCCGCTATTAATTTTTAAATTTAGAAATTTTTTAAAGATTTTAACCCTATCTAAGAATTCTAATGTTGACTCATTTCTATCTTTAGTCATACAGTTTAACTGACAGGAGTGTATGACGATTTATTTTATCCCCAAATACTCGTCTTAACCCATGATACAAAGAATACAAGATATGCTAAATCGCCGTTCCAAATTCGTCCAGTCGGCGCATGACGTCAGGCGGTTCGCAGATTTGAATTTAACCTAATGGAGTATATGGGAATATATGGCTTATTTTTCATTTTCTAGCTATTAAGTTAGCCAAGACCTTTTAATATGAAATTATATTAACGAATCGGCTATGGTAAGATGTGATATACATGTTTTTATATACGAAATAATTTTTGTACAGCCTCCGAAGACGAAATTAAGTTATGCATTGAGTCATTTAAGAAAGGATAAATACATTTCATGAGAAGTTAATAGCTTAGTGGCAGATAAATTATTATAATTTAATAATAACACTTTATTATGAAATAATATTAATAATGTTAGGGTTTGGAACCTTTACCACAATGATACTTACACAAAACTAGTAAGATTATCACAATACTCAATATAAATTTTTTGAACTCGAGATGCGTTTTGCTAAAAGTGTTTTTGGTATTGTGATGATAATTTAGTTTGCTGTATGAAGTAAAATAAGGTTATCTAATTTTGTATCTTTTACATTGGGGATAAATAAATTACATATAAAGTTTATTATCGATGTATAAAAATGGGTAGATTAAAAATACTTATAGGTTTAATAATAATTTTATTTATTTATTTAGTACATTTACAAGTCAGGATCGAAAACACAACGAAATAACTATGGACCCATCTCCATAATCAGTGTATTTTCTAAAACCATGGAAACAGTAATAAAAAAACGATTTATACCATTCATCGAAAGATTTATCTCATGATTTATATCAATATGGATTTCCTAGAAATAGCAGCACTGTGAGTGCAACAGCAGATCTTATCCATATTTCAACCAACTTAGATAACAGTAAAATCATAATAGCAATTTTTCTTGACCTGCCAAAGGCATTTGATGTGGTAAATCATACTATTTTATTAAATAAATTGGAAAGAATGGGGTTTAGAGGATGTGTGCTTTCCTTGATTGGGTCTTACTTATTAAACAGAAAGCAATATGTATATGTAAAACCAGCGTAATTCTAACTTATAACTGTAGTGTACTCCAGGGATCCGTTTTAGGACCTTTACTGTACTCATTTTATGTTCTTTGTCTGCGAGTATCTGGGTTGGGTGCCGAATACTATATATTTGCTGACGACGCTGTTCTATTGTATTCGGACCAAAATTCTGACAATCTGGCTAATCGAGTAAATAATCACCTAGCTAAATATAGCCAATGGTTATTACAAAATAACCTTAAGATTAATTTGGCTAAAACAAAATACATAGTATTTAAACAAAAAAAAAACAAACTAATAAAGCCAGTTAACATATCCTTAAGATAGATAGATAGATAGAATTTATTAGTAATATTACACAGAGTGCTTTTACACGTCATATGTAAGTTCAAGGTAAAACAGTTTCAAACAATTGCCTATCACATTAAAAAAACAAAAAGGTGTGTCCAAACACATACATAATACACAAACGTAGTTATTAAAATAAAATTAAAATATAACATAGACACATTGCTACATCAAACAGTAAAATTCACAGTAGGTCATTAAAGCTATAATTAAGGTATTCCTCTATTGAATAAAAGGCCTTTTGTAATAAATAGCCCTTAATTTGTATAGAAAATTTTTTCACATCAGGTTCTCTAATCTCTAATGGAAGTACATTAAAAAATTTTATACCATGGTAGTAAGTTCCTCTTCTGGTCTTTGAAAGTCTGTGAAAAACAGGGAGTATGTTATCGCGATTGCGAGTTGAATGGTCATGAATATCACCATGTGCGGAAAAAAGTGATAGGTTAGACCTGACATAAATTAAATGGATTAAAAGTAGAAAATATAAGCAGCACAAAATTCTTAGAACTTGTACTGGACGAAAATCTTAACGGAATGCCCACATTGAGCATATAAGAAACAAAATTATCCTCTTTATTGGAGCATTTTACAAGTGACACTTTTTAACTAACTCGGCTAAATATATAATGCTTACATTCTTTCAATCTTACGATACCTTATACCAGTCTAGGGTACCTGCAGTAACACTAGCTTTCAAAAAGTTGAAGTTCTACAAAATGAACTACTCAAGATCCTTTTTAATCTTGACTACCTTATGCATACAAATGACCTATATAAACTATTGAAAGTATAATCGATTGACCAGATTCGAGAGATAGAGCAAGCAAAACTAATTTTTACAAAAAATTATTAATAAGCTGCAAAAATCAAATTACACCATAGTTTATTCTAATGACACACACCATACCACTTAAAAAACAACATCATCTGAATAAATAGTGCTAGAACCAATATAGAATAAAGAAACCCCATTAATGAAGCTTCACAAATATTTAACAAGAAACTTAAAATTAAGTTTATTGAATGAGTACTCGTACTAATAGAAGCGTTGTCATTGTAATAAAATATATTAATCAAACTCTGGTACCAATGCTACAAATGCATTGTTTCAGAGTTCATTCATTTGGTTGGACCGTCAACCCAAATGTAACCTAAATAGAAGTTAGCTTCTTACCACTCATATTACTATAAAAAATATTTTACAACTGATCGGATGGCTTAATAAATCAAGTTTATCAACAAAAAAAAATAGGTACATACAGTACTAATGGTTAAATGGTACAGGTAAAGAAAAACATACATAGCAGATACACACAAATACGTACAAGTTATTAATTAACAAATTAATAAGAAGTAAAATAACGAGACACAAAAAAAATAGTTTAAATTAATGTACTGTTTTTGACATTTTCCTTTTTTTTGCCAAATCCCTGTCTTGCAGAGTTTTGTTTAAATTTCGTATGCGAAAAAACATTCGGGATCTAAAAAATAATTGCTTAATTTTAAGACTACAATCAATATTGGAACTACAATTAATTAAATGAGTCAGATATCCCTTACAAATATGCAAATTATCAGAATTTACCTCATTGAAAAATTTTTCTAATATTTCCATGTGCTGCATCATTACGTCAGATGGTTTATCCAAGCCACCTTCAGACAAATGATCAACCCATGTAAAAGAAGCTGAATCTAGAGTACTTGTGGAGGTAGATGCTGTTGGTTCAGATTCTTTCAGCTTGTGGCAAATAAATCCGGCTAAATTTTGTAAACCATCAAAAGAGATAGCATCCAGTTCTTGATTTAAAGATTCACAAACCGGATTGTCTACTGTAATGAGGTGTTGGAAGTACTCTTTACTTAAAATATGCTCTGTTTGTAAATCGGGAGTATCATCTGTCTCGGTATTGCCTTCACTGGAGAGGGATCCTTCATTTCTTCCTAAAATATACGCTCTTAGGCGATATTTGAATTACAAGGGATTTGGATGGTCATGTAAGCCACCTTTTGATCTTATTACTC
>MU186933.1:20980-81918 GCA_016904865.1 Pissodes strobi
CAAAACGTAAAGTTGCCCACAGAATAGCTACAAATGATTACAAAGAACTCGACATACTGTTGGAAGTTCAGGAGAATCCCCAAGTTAGTTAGTTAGTACATTAGCTTCACTCTGTCTTACGTCACAGTTAACGGTAAACCGAACAATGCGGAAGTATAAATACCACCCATACCACATCGAGTTACATCAAGAATTTCACGATGAAGATTTTCAAAGATGCGTAACGTACTGCCAATGGTTGCGTGGTCAAATTGAAGTAAACCAAACCTTTTTAAAATCCATAATGTTTTCAGATGAGGCTACATTTAGAAGTAATGATGCTGTCAATAGATACAATATATAATACTATGCAACGGAGAACCCTCATTGGATTCGTGAAGTTCAACACCAAAGCCATTGATCCGTTAACGTGTGGTGCGGCATACTTTATACCCGCATCATAGGTTCATATTTTTTTAATGAACCGTTAAAAGTTCCTACTTACTTTTCTTGCAACAACAGTTGCTATTATTACTGGAAAAAGTAAACGGTAATGAACGCCAAGATATGTGGCTTTAACAAGTTGGGGCTCGCCCTCATTTTTATCGTGAAGCTAGATAATATTTGGATCAGCGCTATCCTGAAAAATAAGGCTAACTTTGTACAACCTGAAAAATAAGGCTAACTTTGTACAAGATTGTCTATTCGCCAATCTTATACAAACACTTTGGTATAGCACATTATACATTAAATATTTCTAGAATTATCCGAGAAATCCAAAAATGCAATAATATATAGGGTGTTCTATTTAAAAACGTATCAAAACTAAACTAACGAATTTTATGAAGCACCCTGTATAATTGAATATATTTTTAAATTATACACCACTACATATCTTAAAGCTTTCGCGTTTAACATTTTTTCGCATCTCTGTAAATAAGAGAGATATGTTACTCCGCGCAATCGTTGACACCATGTACAATTATGAATATTTTCTAGATACAAATATTGGCGCCTTTCTTACTGCACAATATTGCTGATATTTACTACAAATATTTTTAGAATAGTCATGTTTAGTTTGTCTACAAAATTATTTATCTTTTGTATATTACGAATATATTATAAACTATACTCTATACACTTTGTGTGCACAATTGTGTAACTTTTCACAGTTTGAAAAATGTCGCGTAAATCGCAAGTTGTGTTTGGGTATGGTACTGTCCTTTCTTTCATTAAGGTTAATCGTGACCACGGTAAAAACAATTAGAACTGTATCGCCGAAGTGTTATATTTTTTAGACGCGATGGATGTCGGTGTAATGCCAAATAAACATACATGCTTTGATCTAAATGCTCAAAACAAAGTTGAACAAAGTTTTTCTCATTGTAATAAATCTGTGAAAAATGGTGTTCAGTGCAAGCATTGTTCGGGTCTCTTCTATCCTGCATGTTTGAGACAGGGCGGCATCTGATTTGTGTTCATGAAACAGGTGAGTTGGCCGACTTAACCACAAATAAAAATGCATAGTCCTTTACAAAAATTTAACCGGAGGGATATTGAAAATGATGAATTAAAATGCAAAAATGTGATTTGTGTTGTATTTCAAATATTTTTTAAAATCAGAAGTAGTGTGTTAAAGAGAGTGAGTCCTCACGGAGGAGGTAATTTACTCCTCCATGAAGACTCACTCTCTTTGAATTACTAAGGAGCCTCTCTCCTCATGAAATAAGTTTGTGCCTCCCTGTAGAATCTTAATATATTTCCTCTTCATTTCTACTATTAAGATACAGACATAAGCCTGAGCGTTGTTTTACCCTATAATGTAGCCTTATTGAATTACGCTTCGGTTATCGACCGGTCAACACTCCGCCTACTGAGGAGGCTCCGACCATGAAATAAGGTGTTGCTTTTTTTATAACCTTGATACATTTAATATGTAACCTTCAGCTTTTATTCCCCACTTATTATAAAACTAGCAGTGTGTAGAAAAACAATGTATAGAAAATTAGTGTTAAATTTGCTTCAAATTAATGGAAAAGGCAGAAATTTGTGTTCCTAAGTCTTGCGATCATAAGTGTAATTCGTATTGCCTAATTTGTTGCAATATTATTTTATTTATTTACTATATTATCTGTTTTACTACTATAATTTAAATAAAAAGCCAATTTGTTACTATAAACTATAAATGCACTTTCCTTTTTAATTATTATTTTAATTTACTAAAAATATAAACTGAAAGATAGCTCAGGGTGTATATGTACGGAGCATGCTGATTAAAATTTATTTCCGAGTGTAGTTGTTGTGAAAAGGTGCAAAATAAAAGATTAGAAATTTCAAAAAAATAATAATTATTCTATTTCCTTCTAACAAAAATAAGGGTTGAAACTTAAGATTCTATTGAATTTTCTTGGTGATAGCTGCCTTTTAATCACCTTATGTTTCCTCCGAGCTTCCTGGAGAGTGTTACTGAAACTTGCTGCAGTGCCTAGGATCTGTCCTGTGACGTCATTGGAAGCTGTCCTGGTAAGGCGAGTTCGTGTGGACTCAGTAGCATGAAAAAAAAGTACAAGGCAGTTAAAGCGTTCACCAAGAATGTTGTTACAACTCGGTCTCAAGTTGGCGGAGAGCGTCGCTTGCCTAAGCTTAGGTTTTTTAATATATAAATTGGCAAGAGATAGCTAGAAATAATTCTTCTCAATTAACAATGCTGAAAAATGCCAAAACACGCTGAAGGAAAGTTATGCTGTTTAATTAATATACCTCCGCCAATTTGCACAGATTTGTTTCTGCAAGCAATTATGTTTTCAATTAAACAGTGAACAGATTAAAAATAATAAATAAAATAAAGCTAAGAAATATTGTCATAAACAGTATTTCGATAAAAAAAAAACAATTACAAAAACCAGGTAAAAACAAAAGTGAAATCAATACATTTAAACAGATAGTCAGAATGCAAGTATTGCCTGAAAGCTACTTTCTAACTCAAAAATCAGTTTAATTCAAAAATAAAGGTAATGACAAATTTAAATAGAAATAGAGAAACAAAACAGACAAACAATTATGATCTTGTACCCTCCACGGTCGAGAAGGGCTTGAGAAGGTGCTCTTTAAATAACGAAGTGACGATAAAATGCTTATATAGGCCGAACAATAACTAACTAAGTTTAACTCTAATGCCACATCTAATCCATAACAACCGTAACGGTACTAGAGAAAGTTAGACTGAGTCTCCTACACTATAGACGGTTTTGGTTATTAATTTCTAAAAATTGCTACCTCTAACTAGAACCTAAATGTGAACCCTATAGGCCAATTTGATCGATTCTTTAGTTGGGTTGCTAAACTAAATTCGAAATTTAATAATTCCCCGCATTTGTAGGATCAAGTCCTTTTCTTCTCTTATCCAAAAGCCTTAAGCTCAAAAAAACAAATATTCCACCTGCCCTACATGCAAGAACATACCCACGGCAAAAGACAACGTGGTATATGAAACGGTAGTAGGCAGATATCAGAGATTCACAAGCTTAGCAGCTTTATTCTGCCTACAGACTTTCCAATATAGAAAACTTGAAATAAATATCAGATAACGCAAGAAATAAAGAAAAAGTCAAGCCTACCTTCTCAACCTCTCACTCTGGTCGTCGGTACAGGATAGATCTAAAATTCCTGTCCTACCTTTCCATCAAAATCACATCTCAAAAAAATTGCACTGGCGCGCAGTCGTCACAAATATTTTAACTTTTTCCACCGTACGAAGCGACCGATCTTTAAACATAAAATATGAGCTGCATATTTGAAATTATTTAACAATTTTAAATAATCTATTCTACTGCTGTATTTATGTAGATTCAACCCATAATATTAATTTTCATTTTATATTTAGATAATTATCGACTGATATATTTAAAAGACAAAAATTTATTTTAAATGAACTTGATGGGCAACATATGAATTCAGTGTTTATTAATATTTTCGTACTATTTAATGCGGAATTTTCCACACTGTTGCTACCAGGTCGGTTCAGACAGTAATTCAAAATAAGTTGAATATGAAAAGTTATTATTTCAAACCAAAAATAAATACAAGCAAACTCGGAACAACCTGATGTTACGGAATTGTTAAAATTACCTGCTGCTTTGCTGCTTTCAATGTTTGGCAGAGTTGACAGTCAGAAAGGGAGCTTGTGCAGTTTGTAGAAGATACTTTAATTCAATAATTTTTGAAGAAACCAAGGAAAAAGTTTCGAGTGCATATTTGAATACATCTTTATTAGAAGTAAAAAAATACTTCCATAATTACAGAAAGTCTTAAAATTGAACCAATATAAAATGGAAGATATTGTGGATAGATTAAACTTCGAGTTTTGTAAATTATAAATTTTGATGATTTGGGTCCAATAGACATTGGAAGATTCGAATTCATTGGTGACCATGATGTAAATAATTTCATGAAAACTTAAGCAGAACCATCCAATCCAGACGAAATGGATCAAGAAGATAAATATGCAGATGGAAATGTTGTATTTCTGGAAAACTTAAATGAGGTTGGCTTTGTTGACCGAGTGTTTTGTATAACTCAAAGTTAGGCAATAATTGTAGAAAATTGCCTGATAGCACATATTATTTTATTTTTGTTTTTGCCTCCACGAACATTTTATGCAAAATTCTATTCATAAACGTAATAATACTCATTAAAAATAAATACAAATGGAGTATTCAATCAATTACTTGAAGTGTGTAATTTCTTCAAGAACAGTATATCATATAACCATAACAAACGCTTGTGTATATTGTAATGTTACTAATGGAGTTGTTGAGATGGATGCAATCACTCATATTCCTATAGTACCGTATTAGATAAAGCTATTTTAATATTTTTTGTATTAACTATAAAAAATAACTAACTTTACAAATTTTGGATTTCATTTAACTACTATTTAAAATGTTATAGAAGTTATTTGAAAAACAACAATAAAATTTCCAAGAATAATTTAAATGTATTTTTTTATATATCCGTTAAAGACAACCTTACAAACTTGAATGTGAACGATTATATTTCTATATTAACATATTATATAAAGCCATTTAAATATTTTTTGCATTAACTAAAAAAAAGTAACTACCTACTAGTGAAAATATTAATTGTTGCTTACGATATGCAGATTTGGTTCAATACTTCAAATAGAAGAACACATATTGCTATAGTACCGTATTAGATAAAGCCATTTTTTCTTTTTTGTATTATCTATAAAAAAATGACTACACATTTTGAATTCCATTTAACTCTTATTTAAAATGTTATAGTAGTTATTTGAAAAACAACAATAAAATTTCACAGATTAATTTAAATATTTTTTATTTATCCATTAAAGACAACCTAACTTACAAAATTGAATGTGAACGATTATATTTCAATAACCCAAACTAACCAAGATAAAGCTATTTGATCTTTTTTGCATTAACTATAAAAAGTAACTATCTACTAGTGAATATGTTAATTACTGCTTACGATATGCGCAATGGGGAACTTGCATAAAAATTTAATTTGAAAATTATTACTCACAAACAGTGATGTGAACTGGTAAATTACCGATAAATTACCGTGGTAATTTACTGTAATTTACCGTAAATTACCAGAAACTGATTACCGTAATTTACTGATAATTTACATAGAAAATTACTGGTTCTTGTGCTAAACAATTAACGTTATTTACCGTAATTTACCGTTTTTTACTGTATTTTGATGTAATGTACTGGTTGTTCACCCATAATGTCCCCCCCCTTTAACTTTGTTAATTTTTAAGCTACAAAAAAAATGAAAAACAAAATTGTAGGGTTTTTTATGTAGTTTTTGCACACGTAAATAAAAAAAAATTAAAAATTGTATAGTATACAGGGTAGATCAAAACGAACCATTTTTTTAAATCTAGCCCCCATTTTTTATTCGATTTTTCGATTCTACTTAAAATTCTAAGGATTTTTAATGTAACACACTATATGCCTATTCCTACTACTTTAGGAGTTATTGACAGTTGAAGTCGCTATTTTTTAATTATAATAATAATAATTCTTTAATCGTTTTTAAAACAGAAGATACAAAAGCACTACTCGAAGCAATGAGGTCGAATTGAGGAAACTCAACATTTATACCTCAATGACTTCAAAAGCTAAACAAAAAGTTATATTCTTAGGTGGCTGTTGCCATAAAAAATAAAAGAACAAACAAAATAGCGACTTCAACTGTCAATAACTCCTGAAGTATTAGGAATAGGCACATAGCGTGTTACATTAAAAATCCTTAGAATTTTACGTAGAATCGACAAATCGGATAAAAAATCGGGGCTAGATTTAAAAAAATGGTTATTATTTATCTACCCTGTATACTGTACAATTTTTTGTTTTTTCCTTTACATGTGCAAAAATTACATTAAAAAACCTACAATTTTGTTTTTTATTTTTTTTTTGTAGCTTAAAAATTAAAAAAGTTAAAGGGGGGGACATTATGGGTACAGGGTGATCCCCTATAATGTTGCCCCAATTTAACTTTTTTATTTTATGCTGTGAAACTACTGACTCTAGAGGTATAATATCATACATAAATTATGCTTAGAATTTTACGAGAAATCGAAAAATAAATTCATATATAGGGTGACCCATTGAAAAACATTAACTTTTTGTTTTTCCCTGTATTCTGATCATTTTTCCAATATTTTTTATACGCAGAAAAAAGTATTTTTCAGTACCTACATAACCATACTTTTAATTTTTTTGGGACACTAAAAATGAAAAAGTTAAAAGGGAATCACCCTGTACCAGGTTTGTCAGCAATATGAACAATATGCGTTCGGGGATTTACTGCCGGCTGCCGGTTATTAGCCGAACGGTGATTTACTGTCGGCTGTCATTCATTTTGTTCTGTGTTGCTTTCGTTTTAAAATTAAATACTATTTAAGGGAAAAACAATGTTTTATTCACAAACAAATGAAACAAGTCTTTGTCCTTCACCGATACTTACACACACCGTAATTTCATTCCCAAGTTGTAATTACATGATTATGACAAGTTACTTTTTTATACATGTACATGCTTCTTTGGAAAAATAGCAATTTTTATTTGCAAACTAGTTGGACGTTTTCAAAAGACAGTAATATACACAATTTACATTAATTAACGAATGGAAATCGCTATTAGTTTACTTGCAGTTTACGGTAAATTACGGTAATTTATTGTTATTTACCAAAAATATATTACGGTTAATTACCACAGTAATTTACGACACAAATTTATTACCACGGTAATTAATTTTGGTAATTAACACTCGTAAATTACCAGCGTAAATAACCAAAAATATAAATTACGGTAATTTTACATCACTGCTCACAAACATAATTTAATATTAAAAGAACCTCAGTTTACAAAAAAACTAATTTTTTATTTTTGTATAATAAATATAAGCAATTAAAAACTGCATAATTCAAATTATTCTTGTAACGCGCCGTCCTTGGCTGGGACCGGTTGTGGCGTCAAGTAGCTCGTTTGTCGTCGCGTCTGACGGACGGCAGAGCAGGGAACGTCTTAGCTTCCATTATTATTATTAATATTAAAGCACAGATTAAAGTACAAATCAATACGAATTGTAACAAACACCCTGGCAATTCAACGACAAGCAGTAATAAACGTGAATATTTTAATAATTGTGGCTGCCGATGCCATACTGCCTTCACTGACATTTTAAGATAACTATGTCAATGACTGCTTTCCGATCGAACGAGCGGTGTGACGTCACTGAGTAGCTTGCGGTCACAACTTTAATTGCTTATTGCAAATTAAATATTGCGATTTGAGGGCTGATATTTGGTGTGTGCTGTCTCTATAGGTAGGCAAATATATTAAAGAAATAAAAAAAATTGTTCAAGTTCCCCATTGGTTTAATACTTCAAATTGATACAAGATTTGATCAATATTAACGAATGAATCTTAAATAATTTATTAACGAAAAAAGCTATGTTGTTTGCTTACGTACTGATTTATTAAAATAATACTAGTATGTCAAATATTGTTTACTATATGCACATTTGGTATAATATTTCAAAGAAATAAAAAATTTTGATACCATATTGATTGATAAAAAACTTAACCTATGTTTTAAATATTTTTTAAAGAAAAATATTTATTTTCTTTACTTGCTTATGTACTAATTTAATAAAAGAATAGTCCTAATTAAGTAATGAGTTTTCTAATAGAACGTTGTTTAATAAATAGATTACTTGAAAATTTGAATACAATTTTTTAGCTAAAATTTTGCCATTTTGTGTATGTTAAGCAATTAGTTTTCTAATAGAACTTAAAATTTACCGTATTTTGTACTTACTTGTGCACTAGTTTAATTAAATATTAATGCTAATATCGTCTCTATTGGCACTAATCAATTGTCATTAAAAATTATCCTAAAATTGTCCGTACTGGCAATAAATGTTTTGGGGGGCACTAAATATTTTGGGTGGCACTAAATGTATTGGGAGGCCACTAAATGTTTAGGGAGGTCACTAAATGTTCTGGCATTTGTTGTTATATCATTTTCTTGGACTGGCCGCGGCTGTCACCGACCTGTTTCGGCATCCCAGTCCTCATCAATTCCAGCTTCTCGGGCGGTTGTAAATACTCACTTCTCCTGGACAACCACCTCATCAAATCTTAATTGACGCCTGACATTTGGCCTATGAGGCTCACGATGAGGTGGATGGGGAAGTTGGGTCTGTTGTTGTTGTGGCTGCGTGGGGAAGGGGGGTCGGTCTCCGAGAGCAAGAAAGGAAGAGAATAAAGAAAGAAAAGAAAAGAGAAAAAGAGTAGAAAAGAGAGAGAAATAAAAGTGGGAGAAAGTGTGTGAAAGCGCTGCGCCTCCCTCCCCCTTTCTTTATCTCTCTTTTCTTCTCTTTTTCTTTTTTTTTCTCTTTTCTTCTCTTTATTTCTCACTCTCACCTGCCCACCTACCCCCGCCCCCGAAGGGACAAATAGTCCTAATCGCTCTAACGGTAGCGATTATGTAATTTCTAACCAGCAGAAAAGCCCATTTCAAACTTCTACTTCATCACTAACTAATAACAATTTTAAAAATTATAATAATCACTCTGAAAATAGTAATGATGCAACCCCAACAATCTGCGGAGACTAGTTTTACAAGCAGAAAATTGATTTAAAAAGATACAAACTAAACCATGTGGTCTCGAAACACAGATGCTACAAACAAAAGAAACACAAACAAATGACAAAACATTTGGACTTAAAACACAGACGCTACAACAAACAGACAAACCATTTTATAAAGTAAAAAATAAATCGTTCATTGTGAAAAAGAAATTTAAATCATAAAACAAAGAAGTCATTTCAAGAATTAGAACTTTAGGCTAGATTGACTAATAAAGATGAAGAGTGGAATCGCATTAAAATTTTTGATGAGTTGGTAAATGCCATCCCTTAACCATCCATCCATTCCCTAAATTCCTTTAATTTAAAGCAATGAATTTTAATAATTTTCAGCATTTACCTGTCGAATGTAAAAGCAGCATTGGATTACGATAATTTTTGATAAGTTGGTAAATTCTATCTATTAACAACCCATCCCTTTCCCAAATCCTTTTAATTTAAAACAATGAATTTTAATAATTTTCATCATTTTCCTGACGAATGTAAAAGCAGCTTCACAAGAAAAGACACTTTTATTTTAAGAATTTAAAATAACAATCCAATGTGTGACTTGTAAACGCAATTTAAAAAAAAAAGATAATCTAATGAGACACATTAGACAAGTTTGTGGCAAGATGTCAGAAATGACATCCATTCCTATCAATGGTAAGATTTATTCATACGTGATATTTTGTATTTTGCACTCATCGGTTTATTAATTCTGAATTTAATAATTCGCTTGAAATTGCCTCTTTTCTTAATGTAAAATTAACCATATTTTAAGTATAGGTTAGCTATATATTTGTATTCTTAATCCGTTGTGACTATTTATTTTAGTTGATAAGCTAGAGCGATGTACCTTATCATTAAAATAACTTGGCTTGATTTGCATTATATTATCGTAAACAGCCAGCGAATCGATTTATATTTTTAAAGAATTCTGTTAGCCTGCAAATACGTTGCATTTGACTTATTGAACCATAATTTAATTTCAGTTTGAATATTCTATTACCTTTTGAGAACCCTAGATTGATATTCCGGAGATCGTTTGTGGACCTCTGCTTTAAATGTATTTCTCGTTCTGTACGGCTGACCAGTTTTATTGTAAAGTTTATGCCAAATAATAGGGATGGGCTATCTATCGCGCGTTTTTCATTCTCGATTTAGATTTTTGAAGGTTTATCATTCCTGTTAGAGCATTTCCTAGCATTTCTGGAAGAATGTAATTTTAGCTCACTATTCGTGGCTTTCGCCGTCATTTATCATCATAATAAGCAGGAATCAAGGCGTTTATTTTCTTAGAATTATTTCCTGTATCGAGGCACTCGGCAAGTTTTCAGCCCATTACTACTTGTGTCGCAGTATTTAATTTCGAAGGCGAATTGACGAACGGAGTGGACGGGCCTTTGCTAGTTTGACCGGAACGTAAGACGAACGCTTGCCAGGGCGGCTGGAAACTCCACGTTTTAAGTATTGTGATATAATACAACCCTTTTGATAGGGGATTTATCGTGTCGTTTCTGTTTGTGTTTTAACACGACCGATTATTCGGGCTCTACATGCTGTACTAGGTAAGCATTTTCTCTGGATTTCTTTTTCTATGGCCTGTGAAGCAAGTGAACGCCATGAGGCTAAATTTTTTTTGTTTCCATTATTTATAGCGGCTTCCACGTTCCTCCCATAAGACCGGGACCATCGAATTTCTCCTAGTCCACCCTCAAGTCCGAGTTCGAGGTAAATATCGCTACCATTTTTGCCTAAATTAATGAAATTGATTGCTTATCTGTGTTACCTTTTTTTTGTGCACATATCGCCATTTGCTTTTCTCACATGTTATCTTATCTACTCCTTTTTTTCTGATCCGAATTTTTATTTTAATGCAACTTTAATTTTGATCATATGGGGAAGCTTATATATTCTTTTTAGGAGTGATTCATACTTATCTTTTTATATTCAAGTTGTCTGAACCTTAATATCTCTTTTATTTGCTTTATTGCATTGCTAGTCCATGGTTTTTTGTCTGGGAAAATTTGTTTTATAAAGAAGATGTATCTATGCAAAAGGGGGTCTATGATTTTTATTAAAGTAAGGGGGCTTCATTTAATGCGTACTGGATTATTTCAGGGTTTTTCTGGTGGGCCAGAAGTTCAATTGCCGAACTACAACTTTTTCTGGTGGGCCATAAGTTCAATTGCAGAACTACCACTTTTTCTGGTGGGCCAGAAGTTCAATTGCAGAACTACCACTTGTTCTGAAGGGCCAGAAGCAGGTCCACAACTTTTTTTTCTGGAAGGCCAGAAGCGTCAGTGAGGGGCCTTAACTGGTGGTTCCCGCACTAGAGGCCATCGACAGAGTTCGACGACGGGATTTGGGTATACGTTTTGTGTCTCATTGTTTCTTATGTTTACTCTTCGTTTGCTTTTATTCATATAAATCAAACATTGAACGCCGAGCGCTGTGGTAGTTCATTGATTTTAATTAATTTAATTAACATTTACATTTATTCACTGGTTTATCGGACCAGTTAATCTAATTGCTTTGAGTTGTTTTCTCATTTTAAAAGTCAAGCGCTGGCTGTATAATTTCATTCTTTTCATTCATTAGTCGGCAGATATAACCGCTCTGAATTTTATCTTTTTATCATATGAATCAAACTAACCATAGTTTTAATCTAATCTGGTGCTTTTATTAACTTCTCAAGTTTTTGTGATCTAATCATTGTGTCCGCTCATTGCGGCATATTATCACCATCAGTGCAGCTATTAGCGCACGCATACCTAGTTGTAAGAAGCTTAATCTGCGTCAAGTGATCACTTTGATAAGTGGTGTTTAGTGCATTTAGTGATAAGGCATATAGAACCGAGGTTTTCCAGCTGAATTGGTCTCTGTACAGGGTGTCCCAAATTCGAGCCTCATCATTGGGATCTCGGAAACTAGAAGATATACGAGGTCGGTTAAATGGAGGCAAAGTTGCGCAGTTTGATGCTGATCAAAATGCCACCTTACAAGTTTAAAAATTCCGAATACTTCCGAAGATTTTTGGAAAAAACCGAATATTCGCGATTTCATTTTAATTTTTTTATGACTCTATTTGAATAGATATAACAAAATAAATTTCACATTTTCATTGCTACTTTTTCTGTTCTTCAAGATGGTGTTATCAGATTTTCATGCCGACGTTTCGTCTTTGAGCTGCAATTATCAACTTTGTTTTTTTAAATACGGCCCTGGATTTTTTATTACGGATTTTAAGAGCTACTAAGGTCCCAAAACGAATGATATATCGCACTTATTCGAAAAATTCATATCAGTGACATTTTCCATAAGAACTCATGTGTTAGAGAGAGACAGAAAATAGATTAGATAGGATTAAAAATCAAAACCTTTTTTTACGCATTAACGATTTGCATAAGGAAAGCTTAAAAACTAACATAAGAAGTGGTTAATAAATAATATGATTATTAAAGTGTCAAGCCTCAAACCATAAGCTCTATATTAGGCTATATTTTTAGCAATTTACCTAAGTAAATAGTTGTGTGGAATTAGATTTGGAGCAAATAATAAATTTCACATCCTCATTGTATCGCACTTTTTCGAAAAAATCATTTTAATGATTTCCTGGTAAGATCTTACCAAAAATCTATTTTCCGTCTCTCTCTAACACATGAGTTCTTATGGAAAATGTCACTAATATGAATTTTTTCAAATAAGTGCGATACGTCATTGGTTTTGGAACCTTAGTAGCTCTTAAAATCCGTAATAAAAAATCCAGGGCCGTATTTAAAAAAACAAAGTTGATGATGGCAGCTCAAAGACAAAACGTCGGTTTGAAAATCTAATAACACCATCTTGTAGAATAGAAAAAGTAGCAATGAAAATGTGAAATTTATTTTGTTATATCTATTCAAATAGAGTCATAAAAAAATTAAAATAAAATCGCGAATATTCGGTTTTTTCCAAAAATCTTCGGAAGTGTTCGGAATTTTTAAACTTGCAAGGTGGCATTTTGATCAGCATCAAATCGCGCAACTTTGCCTCCATTTAACCGACCTCGTATCTTTTCTAGTTCCCGAGATCCCAATGATGAGGCTCGAATTTGGGACACCCTGTACGTACAATCTTCATATTGTACTCTGTTTATTTTATTAATTACTTTAACCGTCATTTGTCTTTACTTAACCATATTTTAATTTAACCTTTTTCTCCAGATAGATTGTTGCTGTGTTTTCAAAAAAAAAGAACTTAGTAGCAAATATAGTGTTCATTAAATTTTAGATTGTGTTTTCTTGATAGAAGTTAGTTGATTATAATTGCGCCATTGTTTTCGTTTTTTTTTGATAGTTCGAAATTAGGAACTGAGAACCGGTTAATTTTATGAGCGAATCTAGCCACTCGGTACAACACCAGCCGAGCTTTTTCCGTTTAGCTGGCTAGAACGGGTGGCGCTCAAACGACCCCACGACAGGGGCCGGGTTTTGTAACGCGACTCTCCGGGGCTAGGTCCATTTTTAAAAATTAATTGGGGGAAAAAAATCTTTGGGTTTAATCAGAAAAACGTGTTGCAAATTTGAACTTGCCGAGTGCCTCGATACAAGGAATAATTCTAAGAAAATAAACGCCTTAATTCCTGCTTATTATGATGATAAATGACGGCGAAAGCCACGAATAGTGAGCTAAAATTACATTCTTCCAGAAATGCTAGGAAATGCTCTAACAGGAATGATAAACCTTCAAAAATCTAAATCGAGAATGAAAAACGCGCGATAGATAGCCCATCCCTATTATTTGGCATAAACTTTACAAAAAAAACTGGTCAGCCGTACAGAACGAGAAATACATTTAAAGCAGAGGTCCAAAAACGATCTCCGGAATATCAACCTAGGGTTCTCAAAAGGTAATAGAATATTCAAACTGAAATTAAATTATGGTTCAATAAGTCAAATGCAACGTATTTGCAGGCTAACAGAATTCTTTAAAAATATAAATCGATTCGCTGGCTGTTTACGATAATATAATGCAAATCAAGCCAAGTTATTTTAATAATAAGGTACATCGCTCTAGCTTATCAACTAAAATAAATAGTCACAACGGATTAAGAATACAAATATATAGCTAACCTATACTTAAAATATGGTTAATTTTACATTAAGAAAAGATGCAATTTGAAGCGAATTATTAAATTCAGAATTAATAAACCGATGAGTGCAAAATACAGCATAATTTTTTCCCTAAATGCGGCATATAAATGAAATTTTAAAATTGGCAAAATCGAACTGTTACAACTCCCCTTCAAAAGGAGGGAAACTTAGAGGAAGTTAACCGACGATAATAAATTAATTGAGGTAGGTAATTCAAACCACTGATGTGACGTACGGGTGTACGCTACAGCCAACCTATGGCACCCTTAGCACAAACTACAGTAACTTCAAAGGTACCTCATAAAAAAAATTGATAAGCCAAAACATTACTGACCACCAGCTAATTTAAATGTCACCAATTTCCAAATTAAATTAGTACATTAAGCTTTTTTTTTGAAAAAAAAACTAATAAGAAAATTAAGTAATTAATATATATAATAACATAACTGGAACAATTTCCAGAAGCCAAAAATAAATTGAACGAACCAGAACTAAGTAATAGAATATAAACCTATATTCAACATAACAGGCATTTGTCACCCCAAACACTATGCCACGGTCAGCGATGGGATACTCAGGGCGTACTCAACCCAGAGTAGAAAAATGGTGTCGATGTTACCTAACCAGAGTTGCGTAACGCCCAATGCAGTGTGGCGAACCTCGTTCACTGGCCTTGTGTTGCATACTTCCTGAAGATATTCCAACGCGTCCCGTGACAAGTGCCCAGAGAAAAGCATACCCATTAACCATAAGCAAAAATAGTGAGTTAGTAAGCTTCACCGGGCTAAAAGATACACAATTACAATTATGAAAATCGGGCATCATGCAGTCCTATATGAACAAAAATAAATATAGGGTGTTCCAAATGGTGGCACTGCCTTTTTGTCTTCCACAATTCATAACGTCGAGGATGTGGAAACTGAAGAGAAACACAGTAGTGAGCACCCAGCACTGTGTGAATATGCCCGTTAATCCATACCACGGGCCATGCTCTCACCCCCATGAATCTCCGTTCCACACAAAATGTGCCATCAAAGGTTTCGACAAGGGTTCTGGAACCGAAAAGGCACCCAACACCAATTAGCCTTTCTAATAAAAAAAAAATTAAGAAGAGGACTACATAGTTAAATATCGGTAACTATTTTCCAATCAACAAAATAACCGACAAGTTAAGTAAAATCCAGTAAACCCCCCCTAAAAGATAACAATCCATTCAATTGAACTCCAAATTAAGTAAAGATAGATAAGCAAATAATCAAGAAAGGTAGCAAAATCGACAAAGCAAGGTAATAAGATAACTAATGATAAGGTAAGTTACATGAAATTATAAGTAACTGATAAGAATAACGGTAAATGCAGAACAGCTTTCTCAAGGCTGCTCTAGCTAACAACAGAAGTAAGTGGCTGAAGGTCTACCTTACTACAGCACTCTGTGGGCTTTTTTTTACCACAACAAGTATCTCGGTGCAGAAGAATTCTTTTCCAATTTTATGTCGGCAACCATCAAGTTTCGCGCCAAGCCAGCCAGCTACCCACAACAAACCTATCGCCCCAACTGCAGAGCAAAGAAAATCAAGAAGGGTCGGAAAATCGACAAAGCTAAGTAATAAAGTAAGTAGAGAAAATTAAAGACAAGGTAAGTTACTTACAATTACAAGTAACTGAGAAGGATAACGGTGAATGCAGAACAGCTTTCTCAAGGCTGCTCTAGCGAACAACAGTAGTAAGCGACGGAAGGTCAGCGTTACTACAGCACTCTGTGGGCTTTTACCACAACCAGTATCTCTGTGCAGAAGAAATTCTTTACCAATTTGATGTAGGCAACCATCAAGTTTCGCGCCAAGCCAGTTACCCACAACAAATCCATTGCCCCAACTGCAGAGCAAAGAAAAAAAAAGACAAGTCCAGGTAATATCCCAAATAAATGGTAATGTAACCGTTAAGTCACAAAGTTCTAGACCGAAAAGTGATTAATACTCTGAGCAGTAAATCCAGATACATCTGAAGTAACACAAGTTACATTGCTCAAGTATAAAAAAAAATCAAAGGTAACGGTCTAAGCAGGAAAAGCCAGCATAACTGAAAACCCCGAAGGTTAGTCTACTTAGGACCAAAAAAAAATCATAGTCAAAAGAAAGATAAGCAAATCAACGAAAAAGCAATTATCAAAATCAGATAATAAGATAAAGGTAACGAAATAAATTCAAAAATAGATAACCAAAAATCAAAACATGTAGGTATCAAGGTAAGTAAATCAACTAATAAAGGCAATCATCAAATCAGACAACAAAGTTAAGGTAACGAATTAAATGCAAAGATAGATAATCAATCAAATCCAATAGATAACAAGGTAAGTAAATCAACTGATAAAAGTAAACACTAAAATCAAATAATAGAATCAAAATCACGGTAACGAAATAAATTCAAGAATAAATAGCTAATCAACGCTCATACCCACAGTATAACAGTTAGACAGTGTTTAACTGCCTAACTTCAACACACAAGGCAACGAATATTAAAAAATATTTCCGCCTATCTTCTGATATCTGTTCATGTAACAACTTTGTGATATCTTTAGTTGTATCACTATTCATTTCATCGTGCACGAATTTCTTAATCACATTAAGACCATCTTTATTCATTATATTAGTAAAAGCCTGTCGCAACTCGTTAATTTTTTGGTCTACATATAATTTCGTGGTTACATCCGCATCATCTCTTGGTTGGGACACCCTGGTTAATCGTTTCTGTTGAATATCGTAGTCGCAACTGAATGTAAGTTTGTAACCGATCCCAGGTAAATCTCGAACACAGAAAGTGTCGTGCGCGCACCGGAAAAGCCTAGTTTCCGGTTTGGTAATGAAATATACTATTAAGGTACGCGTCCACTAATCGTCATCGAACGGACGGTACGCATCGGACAATCGGATTTTTTTTGTGTCCTGCGTCTACTAACACGGGTTATTATTGGAGTCGATATCAGCATTTCCCCCCGCAGATAGCTAAGTGCTGTTGAAGAAGCAAAAGCATTATGTCGTTACTGAATGACGAAGATGTTATTTGCGTGTTGTCAGAAAAAGATGAAAACGAAACTGCAAATATTGTTCCTGCGAAGAATGTTTGAATATTATGGATGCCCCACATTGTAAACTTCTTCATACTCCTGCACAATCGTGATAAGTCTTGCTACTATGCTACATCCATAATAACATTCAAGCAATAAGGACGAACGACACAAATTAACTAACAAAAATCCTTGCTATATTCGGAAATTTTTCAGTTTAACAACCATTCAATTACAGACTTAAAATAAATATTCAATGATTCTAAGCAACGTCCAGAATACAGTCTATACCATTATATGCTGCGCAAAGCATAAAAAACGTATGTAATTAAATAATTTTCTTTGCACATTTGTTGGTGCACTACAATCGCCATTATCTACTCTTGCCGAACCACTTCAAAAAAAGCACTAGAAATATAGTCCATGCACGTCTGAAAATATTAGTTAGAAGAACAAGAGGCCTACGTTTTATTTCGGTGCCACCTCAAAGCGACTGATAGCCCCATTAAATAAAATTAAGTTTTAGTTGTAGATAAGTAAATATTATATCCTCTTTCTTGTCACTGTCAGTAGCCAAAACTTCAATGTTTAATTTGTCACACGCTCACTGTTGTCAGATTTCTTTTTAAAAATTTCGCTGTAAATTTGTTACCAAAATTCATTGTTGAAAATGGTGCAAAATGATTGCCATTTTCTCTCTTTTATTCAGGTGAATGATGCAAATACACACAATGAAACGTACCATTCGCTTTTATGTATTGTATTAACCCAAACTAAGATCACAGTTGGATAGAAATAGAAATTCGCGATATTTTACGTTTCTAGCTTTTCTAATGCATTAAAAAAGTAAATTTGAAAGAAAAACCAGCGAAAACAATATTTTAAGCATATTTTTTAACAATTTTGGTAAAATTATGAGGCTCTATCCAGTAATTATGAAGTGGTTATGTTTGTTTAAAAAATAAATATACATCCATCTGCAATAAAAATATTATTTTAATGAAAAATAAATACACGAAATTAATTTGAATCAATCACATAATCTATCTCGCGTAACGACTAAAGTGTTTGAGAACTTAAGACGTTACTTGCTTTCTAGCCCAAATTAACTGAAGCTAACCAAAATTAATCCAAGCTAACCAAAACTCACCAAAGCTAACCAAAACTAACCCAATCTAACCCAAACTAACAGAAGCAAACCGAAACTCACTCAAGCTAACCAAAACTCACCAAAGCTAACCAAAACCAACCCAAGCTAAAAAGCTAACCGAATCTAGCCCAAACTAACAGAAGGAAACCGAAACTATCTAAAACTAACCCAAGCTAACCAAAACTAACTCAATCTAACTACTAAAAGAAAAGCGCGCAATCCTTTCTTCACGCAAGTGCGTAGTTGTTTAAACGAGACGAAACTAACCAAAGCTAACCGAAACTAACCAAAGCTAACCTAAACTAACCAAAGGTAACCCAAACTAACAACGCAAAACCAAATTAACCAAAGCTAACCGAAATTGTTTCGCCTAGGCTTTCTTCACGCAAGTGCGTAGTGGCTTAAACGAGACGAAACTAACCTAAACTAACCAAAGCTAACCTAAACTAACTAAAGCTAACCCAAACTAACCAAAGTAGACCCAAGCTAACCAAAATTGTTTTGCCAAGGCTTGCGCTTCGCGCAATCCTTTCTTCACGCAAGTGCGTAGTGGTTTAAACGAGACGAAACTAACGGAAACTAACCAAAGCTGACCGAAACTAACCAAAGCTAACCTATACTAACCAAAGGTAACCCAAACTAACTAAAGCTAACCCAACCTAACCAAAGCTAACCCCAGCTAACCGAAATTGTTTCGCCTAGGCTAACAACACTAACCGAAAGTAACTAAAGTTAGCCCAATCTAACCCAAGCTAACCGAAATTTCGCCTAGGCTTGCGTGGAAAAAGGCTTAATGAAAATGATATGGCTGAGGCATTCACGAAGCAAGTGCGTAGTTGCTAAAACGAGCCGAACCTAACTAAGGTCGTAAGAATCTCAGGGTAGTTTGGAGTAGCTCGGAGTAGCTTGGACTAGGTCGTAGGTAGCGCGGAGTGGCTCGGAATAGGTCGTAAGTAGCGCGAAGTAGTTTGGAACAGGTCGTAAGTAGGTCAGAGTAGCTTGGGCTAGGTCGTAGGTAGCTCGGACTAGGTAGTAGCATTGTTTATATTTAATGGTCGTATAGGTAGCTCGTATTGTAGTTCATAGTAGATCGTAAAAACATGTTTCCATGTAACTGGAAAAATAAAAATTATACATTTTCGCAGAAAAATTTGAATGAATTTCGATTTAGAAAAGCTTCTTTTTTTCAATAGTTTCTAAAAAAATTAAAATCACATTTCCGCATGATTTTTTTTGGGGTATTGTGTTTAGAAAAATATTTATAATGTAAAACAGAAACATGTTTTCATGTAACTGATTTAAGTTATTCTAGAGTTGAAAAAATTAAAATGATGCATTTCCGCAGATTTATTTTATTATTTTGTATTTTGGGGAGGTTGCTCTATACTAAATAAACAAATATTTCTTACATAACTGATTTCAGCTAAGCGAAAGTTGATCCAGGCCCAAGCAAATTAACCAAAATTATAAAACTATGCAGAAAATCTTGTTTCCACCGATCTATTTCCTCTCAAATTTACTTTTTTATTGCATAGAAATATAAAGAATCGCGAATTTCTATGATATCCAATAATTATCTAAACTTACAACAATTAACCAAAGAAGTGATTTATTTTTACATTAATTTGGGTTAGCTTCGGTTAGTTTACGTTAGTCCTTTTTGGTTCGCATACGTGAATTTGGGTTAGCGTTTGTTTACCTCGTAAGAAAAGGTGCAACCTTTGGCAACATTGCAACAATCCTCCTGCGTCAGATGCCAAAAATGTCATGATTTGTACATTTCAGCTCCTCAAAAGTCGAATTTTGGGTCTTTTTTGTGGGAAAACCAAACAATTGCGCAATATTTTAATGGTCGCCTTTTAAAAGTGTCTAAATAAAGAAGCAAAAAGTGTTTTTACAAAATTCCAATGGTTGTTAAACTGAAAAATTACCCTATCCTCTCCAATAAAGTTTGGAAAGGGAAATATACCGTAATGCCTGCGTGTACTTGTCGGTATTCGCAGTATCTGCCTCGGCAGTATCCGCACGAAACGGATTTTGATTTCGCCTTTGGAATCCCGTCCGGGGTGATTTTGAATTTGCCTTTGCTAATAGCGTCTACCAACACCAATTTTGAGCCTTCACGCATGCGTACGTGCTAATTCAGATATTTTTCAGTTGTTTTTCTTGATTTTGAGCAGTGCCTTGGGTTAGTTTTGTTTGGTTGCGCCCTCGAATCGAGCGAAGGGCCATGCATGAAGTGAAATATTAGTCCAATGGTCGAAAATTTACTGTAGGTAGACGCCTGTCTAAAAACAAACGAAGCGAAGTAAAAACGTAAGCAAGCACGATTTTTCGCGTTATTGCCAACATGTCAACAGTAATATACCGATAGCGGAGATGTTTTATCGAAAAGACCGTTGATTTGAAACAAAAAATTGATTTTCCAAAATTTCTATGAGACAAATTTTCCTTTACAATCTGAAAAGATCCCGAGAGCTTTAGCTCGATGGGTCTTTTCTTCGAGATAGTGAAAAGACAAGCGCGCGTAGCGCGCTTGTTTGCGCGCTTATTTCGTTACTTTGGTTAATTTAGGGTTAGTCTGGGGTAGTTTTGGTTTTTTGGGTTGGCTCTGGTTAGTCTGAGTTGGTTTTGGTTACTTTGGGTTAGTGTTGGTTAGTTTGGGTGGGTTTTGCTTAGTTTGAGATAGGGAAGAGACAAGCGCGCGTAGGGCGCTTGTTTGCGCGCTTATTTCCTTACTTTGGTTAATTTAGGGTTAGTCTGGGTTAGTTTTGGTTTGTTTGGGTTAGCTTTGGTTAGTTTGGGTTGATTTTGGTTACTTTGGGATAGTGTTGGTTAGTTTGGGTTAGTTTAGGTTAGCTGTGGTTGCTATTCTACTTTTTGAAACATGTGGGATTTTTTTCCAACTTTTGGCGTCAAAAGTGCTTTGCGCAATATGTAAAAAGTGCTTTGCGCAATATATAACGTGTCACAAAACACTTCTAATACTGTCTAATACACGTTACACGAAAATAAATTGCAAAGCTCGAAAAGAGCGCTAAGTAAAAAATGAATCTTTTCTACGTTATCTACAAGGTTAAGTTGGGTTAGTTTTGTCTGGTTGAGCCCCCGGAGCGAGCGAAGAACGAAATATTAGAACAACACTGGGCTGCTGCCAAATGTGCAGATCCGAAGGTCGAAAATTTGGTACAGGTAGATGTGAGTGTTCCGAAAGTTTCATATATTTTAGGTTAGAAAGTTAGCACTTTTTTATAAAGAATCACTCTCTCTAACATAGGAAATGTTCTTATTTTTACCAAAAACATCCAATGCCAATAGGTGAACGCAATCATATTGAAACAATGTAGTTAATTAAAAAATCCGATTCGTGCGATGCGTGGAACTCTACATTATTTAAGGGAAGTAATTTACAAAATGTATGCCCGAAAGGAACATATTACTTTAGAAACGATTTACCGATAGATTATTAAAGAATCACAGAATTTAAGATCTCAAAAAGTTCTTTATATTTGAGAATTAAGAAAATGGGCTTTAGCTTCAAAAAACAGGATGGAAGAAATTAATTATTGGAAATGTCTGGAATCAGATTGAAGAGAATTTTATTTTTAAATCAATATCACGTTGCTAAAAAAGAGAACATAAATACACCGGTTTTTCTGGATGAGACATGGGTTTTTAGCAAAAGTGAGGATAGAAGAATGTGGCAAGATGGTAGTAAATACAGTAATTAAAAAAACTGGAAGTGAGATACCTTACGTTATTGTTCATAGAGGAAATAAAAATAGATTTGTGGCAAATATATCCCTAATTTTTAAACGTAATAAGAAAACAAGTGATTATCACGATAATATGACTACCGTAAATTGCTAAAACCACAGGGTCACCTGCTGAAGTTTTAAATGTATAGAATAACGTAGTAGAAAATGTACCACAACAGCACTGGCAGAATTATATAAACCACACAGAGAAAATTATTGCTGAGGCATGGGAGGTAGAAAACAAATTGAACTTGTTAGACATCGAACCAATGGTGATCTATGCGTCGAATGAATCCGAGGAAGAACTATCTTTTTCACAAAGCGAAAGTATTGATCAAGAAGATATTTAGATTTTAAACTTTTGAAATAACTGTGTCATTTTATTTCATTTAATCAAACCGTTATTAAATATCACTACTGTTTTTGCAATAATTATGAATGTTTTGTAGCAGTTAGTTACTTTGTATTTATAACAGGGCCGTTGCTAAATTATTTCTCACTATTTTATAGGTATTTTATTTTTTACACACACTTGCTTTAGATAGAATAAGATTTTATAACTAAATATCTTTAAAAATGTAGAATTTCAATCGTAATTCTAGTTTTGCTCCTAGAAATATGTGTAGACATATTCCATCTAAATTTTAGATCCATTACTCTATTTGGATGTTCTACTTTGTGTATAATGTGCTTTGTGGAACTTTAAGGGCTTCGGCACTTTTTTAATTGTCTTAAATGTTGATCCTAAATAATTGTTTTGAATATAACTTACTACATTAAGCATATAAGATTTTTTTAAAAACCTTATACAGTTTAAGGTTAATAATCGGAGGTTTTTGAAAAGATGGCATCGTGCGTGAACGCGCTTAATCAAAGTAACTTCGATGGTCCTAGCACTTATTTTTATAAAATATATACTTAGTTATATATTATTATGACATAACAGCATATTATAACGTCCATATAATTAGTTCATATAAGTTTGAAGATATTCTAAGCAATTCGATCTTTCCTTTAACGTTCTTCTAAAAGCCGGATTTTTTGGGTGCGGTCGTTAATCACTTATCGCACCAAACCACTGCGAAGCAAAAAGACTGCCCGGCCGAGCGAGCAGTTTCGTGGACGAGGGAGGCGCCTAGGCAAGAGAGAAACTCATTGCTCACATAGCCAAGTGCTTGGACGGGTTAAAATATCAATAGACTCAATAGACTGTGTTATTGCGTCCCATATTATGAAATTAAATAATATTTGTGACCATATATGGAATATCAAGGTACTCCACCCGCCAGTCCCCTAAGAATAATGGTTATATTATATCTTACAGTTAACGTTGTAATTTTTATCTACTTTTTAAACATCTTGTAAAATTTAGACTATAGCTCTAACTAAACATAAAAATATATAAAGAACTGTTTTGATAAATATTTCGTTCGCAAAAACAGGTGGGAGCGAACTTTTAGTTCACTCCGTACAGATCTACACTGTGCGTCTTGTGAAGTGGATATTGCAAATTTTTAAAGTTGAGAGCTGAAATTCCCATAAAAAAATACCGTTTTTGTAAGAGTGATATTGATACACTTTCAGCTTTCTCAAGTTTACAAAATATGTGTGTAGCAAATACGAAAGAATAAAAAATAGTTTTTTTCTTACAATGTATCACAAATAATATCTTTAAAAAATCGTTTGTTTGTTGGTTTCAATATTTCAGAACTATTTCAATCAGTTAATTGTTATTTATAACAAATGACGGGTACAGGGGAAAAACGATCTAAGCGCCATTTCCATAGAAAACTTTTTTATTATTGATTTCACAAAAAAATTAATTCTTGATAAAAGTTGGTGCTTGGAAAAAAACTAATTTTGACATTGCTTTAATTATGAACAAGTTATACAGGGTACTTAAAAAATACAAAAATGATGGTTAAAAAAACAAAAACTTTGGAATATCGGAAAACCTTCTACAAACAAAATAAAGCTCCTATTAAAATAAGAATAAAAGTCAAATACCATTTTTTCCAAAAGTGAATCGTTGCTAAAAAAAAATCAGGACAAAATTGAGAAAAAGAGGGTTTTTTCAATAATTGACATGGATTTTCTCCGCAACGGTGCACTTTTGGAAACAATGGTATTAGACTTTTATTCTTATCTTAATAGTAGCTTTATTTTTTCTGTAAAAGGTTTTCCGATATTCCAAACTTTTTGTTTTTTTAACCATCATTTTTGTATTTTTTAAGTACCCTGTATAACTTATCCTTAATTTAGCATTGTCAAAATGAGTTTTTTTCCAAGCACCAAATTTATCAAGAATAAAATTTTCTGTGAAATCAATAATAAAAAAGTTTCCTATGGAAATGGCGCTTAGATCGTTTTTCCCCTGTACCCTTCAAATATATCGGCAGTCGAGAAAGAGCAACCAGTATGAGACATAATCATTATCTGATTACCCTTAGTAATAGGTAGAAGTATTGATTTTGCAGCTCGAGAGCCTAAAATTGCGATTTGTTTGTTTTTGTTTTTTATAATTTGAGATTTTGTTACGTTATTTAATAAATGTAATTATTCACTCAAGACGCCGCAGTGTATATTCCCAATATCTCTATTTTTTTCTGTTTCAGGAAAGTCGCTTCAACAATGAAAAAGGAAATATGATCAAACAACATAGCAGAATGTCATCAGTAGATTTTTCAGAAGAAAGTGACTTTGTAGAGGGGAAAAGTGACGTTAAAATTAACGAGTACCAAGCGGCATGGAATGTGACAAATGCTATTCAGGTATATAAATTAACTACGCTACAACTGGCGAGGTTAAATGTAGCTCGTCTTCATGGACGAACATGCTCTCGAATCCTTTAGAAAAAATGATATTATAGTAATTTTATACAGGGTATCAATGTATGGCAGCAAGATGTGAGAAAAATATGAATGAGACCGAACGAAATTGTCATAATCTCGTATATCATCTTTGACAGAGAAATAAGGACAAACAGATCTCAGGCGGCGTTGTTAACTTTTTCTGCATTCTTGGCTTTAAGATTTCCTGGTAACAACGTTTGTTAGTTATGGGTTGATTTAGCAAAAAAATCGTTATGTTAGGTTAATTACAACTTTTTCCATGTATAAGAATTACGGAACTTAAGACTACTATATACATTGCCCTAAAAGTATTTTCTACAGGTCGATACCTCTATCTATCTACAAAGATGCTTCTATGAGCCTCCCAAGCACACACTTCTATAAGCCGATGGAAGCCATAGGGCCAATGTTTCTGCGCGTTTAAGTGCCACTGCTATACAAATCTCATCTTATCTAGGTTCTTTATGAGCCATTTAAGAGTGTTGTCTGATGTTAATTACCAACGAATGTTGTTGGGATGGAATAATATTAGGCGTGGTCAAACATGCGGAAAACAGAAGGAAAAACCCTATTCCATGTTTCTTTGCTGTTTTTTTTAACACAAAAACAAAATAAAAATACATGTAAGTGTAAAAGGTTGAAGATTATAAGCATATAATCATAATCTTAATGCGGGAAGAATTGTACCATGCGTCAGAGTATTATTAGCGAAACGTGAGGCCGTACTTCTCTTCAGCAGTCGGATTATACATACCGGTATGTTTGATTGCGGCTGATCGATGAAGAGTGGTTACAGGGACGCTAATTGCATAGTATTACTCCTGCTAAAAAAGCCAATGCCTATGCAGTTTTTAGAGCGTGAAAAAAATTATTTACCCCTAAATAGTTCAATCAAGCTGACGGTGCAAACGGCATGATGACGAAGCCCTACTTCAAAGTGCCGACGCCAAGTGACCCTTCTTGTCTTTGTCCTTGTTCGGTGGTGTCGCTTATGTATGAAATGCTTGTCCCTTAGCAGGTCCCGCCCTCTCCTTTGAAAGCGGTGATGGGAGGGGCATGCCTCGGCTTTAGCCACGTGGGATTTTAGGTGTGATTATTATGTGCTCCTGATACCTCTCGTGTTTTGGCCGGCATCAGAGGCTGCAGGGGGTGAGATTTGGGGGTTGGTTAAGGATTGGGTCTAATCTCCGGAGTGTACCTTAAGTACGACGAACCCCGTATCTCAAAGTCGTAGAACTTACATGCGATTTTGCCTACAAACCAGTGGCGGCTATACTTTAGGTTTGCACAAAAGAAATACCCAAGAAGAAGGAAATAAAATATAACAATAATAATATCATCGTTTCCAAGCAAACAATTTCCCACTTCGCGCTATCGTATCGGTTCTTTGACCATCACCTGTCCGTTAGCAGTTCAGTAAACACTGCAGGTCCGATGACCGACTCCCACGCCTGCTGCCATCTAGTGTATAATCGTTGAGGATCCCTGGAAACGCACACCGATTAAATACATTACAGCCTTTTCCATTGGCGTTTTGGGACCCCGTGATTACATTTCGTTCAATATTATTGATTGCATAAGATCGGAAATACTTGCAGGATAACGGCAACATTTTGTTTGCTGTTTCGGATCTCCGTGAATCGGTGCTATGGATTTTCGAAGTTGGGCGGGTTTATGTTTATCGCTGTTTGTTTTTTTTAAGTTATTTTTTTTGTTTGTGTCTATTTTAATAATGAATTAGGTCGAAAGTCTATTAGCAAATCCGTTCGGTAGTCATTCTCATGCCGCGCCGATGACCTACTCCGAATGACCGAAGATGACCTACTCCGAATTTAAACATTGTTCAATCTGTGTCCAGTAAAAACCCGGTCTTTTACGAGAAAATTTGATAGATATATTTATAACTAACATTTGTGGATTTGCGGTTGTGTTAAAAAAATGCTTTATTTTGTTGTCCCTGCTTGTTATTTGAGGGAGAAGCTTCGTGGACAAAAATAGGATTAATTGATTTGAACCATTTAAGTGATAGAATAAAGAAGCATTCTTACCCTGGAATTGATTGCCTTTGGCTCCACAAATGATTGAATTTGGTTTGAATTGTTATAGAGCCACTTCGGCCCAGGCTCAAGGATGTAAACTGCACAAGTGCAAGTTTAGTGACCCTAATGAAATGTGTACCTAATTTCTTCGATTCGGTATCTAGTCGGATACCGTTTTCAAGAAAAGCAAAAAACTAAAAATGAAAATGGTTAGCAAATACAATAAAACAGTAAAAAGCTCTTGCAGATTGTCAGGCTTTAAACTGACTTTTACAAGTCAGTTTAAAGCCTGACAATCACTGTTACGCGCATCAATTAACTTTGGTAATGTTAAATGCTGTTTCTGCAAACAAAAATGTCGGCGTTTTCTTTGTAAATTTACAAGAATTTCCTGTTTTTCAAATAGTCCTCAATGAACCGCAATATTAAATAAAATTATTAAGAAACGCGTACCGCGCCCGGCTCTAACATGATGGACTTTTATTTCCAGAGTTGTTTGCACAATATTCGAAAATAGATAGGCCATAATAGAGACAATGCAATCAACTTTAAATAAACATAGAAATGTTGCTACAACTACCCAGATATCAGGGTTTATTCGAATACTTACCAGTAAAAGTTTTATGTTTTGGCTATATTTTACAAAGATTTTTTAACTTCGTAAATTTCAAACAAGAGAAATTGATGCTGTTCTGGCCAATAAAAACATAGTATCATTTGAATCCCAGATAACACAAATTAGAAATAATATTACTGAATTTTCTGACAATGATGACGTTGAGGAGCCGCAGCCGTTGCCTAAAGCCGGGGCCACACATGCGGCATTCGGCGAACTCCGAGCAAGGGTTTGCCGAACTGCGTATGGGAAGTTTGCAGTTTGGCAAATCGTTCGGCAACTCGCTCGCCTTTTCACGCGCGGTGTCGGTAAATTTGCATGCATCAAAGAGGACGAGCGCTCGCCTCGCTGTTGTTCGTGGAGGCATCCACACGTCCAGACATTTGTAGTTCGTTTTTAACAACGGCTGGAGATTGTGAGAGTGGTTTTGTTTCACCCTTTCACCTAGTAAGCAAGTGATATTTTGTATTGTGGCATTTTTGCGTAGATTGAATATTGTTTATATACATACATATTCATTATTTAGGTAGGTACTTTTCTTTATGCAGCATGTTTTTACTTTACTTTTATTAACCTGAAATCCAGCAGGTATCTAGGATTTTGTTTCGAGGGGAGTCTGACCATTTGCGGGATAATAGTCTCTCAGACCTAGAGCCATAAAAACCCGCCGCATAACACGACAAAAGCAGCCGCAGCAATTGTCACAGAATCACCGCTATTCATGTTTATTTTCAAATTAAACCTTTCTGGCGAACATTCGGCGTTTCCCACTTTTTCGATCGGAGTTCGGCAACGCCCGCATGTGTGGATGAAAAAGCGAATTCCGTTTGGGTTAGCTTAAGCTTAGGCGCCCTGAAATATTACTTCCTATATAAGTAAGGCCTGACGGCATCTAGCCATAAGTTATTTACAGGCGTATATTGAAAAGTGCAATAAGTAGACATTTTAGATGCAAAAATCTAAAAAAAAATAAAAACTTTTTGTAATTTTAACTTTTTTTTTATATTATGTAGTTTGAAACGTAGGTAATTGTGCTAATATTACTTTAAGCGCAACTATTATGACTGATATTGTTTTTTACTCATTTTAAACAAAAATTAAAGTGCAGTTTACTTACCTATATCAGCACACATAAATAATATTTAACGGCTTCCGGTTAAAGCTCAGCCCTTACTTAGACACGCCTCAATCGATTTTTTAAAGAAAAATGAAATTTCAAAGCAAAAACCTTTGAATATCTAGTTTATCAAAATAGTGGTATAATGGTGTATAGGTATAAAGGTCTCATAATAGATAATAGTAATGCCAAATTTGCTAGTGTGTTTTTCCATCCAAAGGACCCTCCTGGAAATTGGTGACAAATTCCTAACAAAACCTTTCAGAGCCTCCATAATAAAAGAATTAAATATTTTTAATTTATTTATTTCTTTCAATATTTTCAATAGAATTAATCTAGTACAATATTATTAAAAATTATCCTGTAACTATTGATAATCACATTAAAAAAAATATTGTTTTAAATGGAATTAAATGTTTCTAGAAAATAATTAGGTTATTAGGTTAGTAACGTTTATTTTCTTAAAGGTTTTGATTTCGTTATGTTTCACTTTCTGGTTTTTATACATTTACTTTCCGGATTTTAAATACTTATTTATATTGAATATGACTTTACCAAAGCAAACTTTTGCATTAATTTTTTTAAATATTTTTCTTCTCTTTGCTTTAGGGATTGTAAGTCTTCTCGTGTTTTAATATGTTTGTGGTTGTGCTAGTAAGCCTCGCTTGAAAGTTTTCAGTTATTTTTTCCATATTTTTCAAATATTTGATGATACAATATTAGTATTTTATTGTAATTCAATATTCAATAAATCGATAAGCATATCCAAGTCAACATCCACATAAGTATTGGATATATATGGTTTAATATTCGCTAGTATCCGATATTTAAAGGTACCAAGTTACACATCACTAAAATTCACTAATTCAAAACAAAATATGCGAAATTGGCAATTGCTCGTCACCTGACAACTTAAAATATGCGCATTTTTGGACCCTATACTACTGTCCTTATCAGATAATCAGTTTGAAAGGGTAAACCAGTAATCCAAGACAAATATTTTCCGGGTTGCAGCATTATTTTTTTTAACCGTAACCGTTTCTTTGAAAAATAATTTGTCGCAAACTAGAGTGAGAAGTACCGCAAATTGCGATAAAGCGCCCAATCTGGCAACACTGGATACACAATACATCGAAGACGACAACTCGGAATTCCAGTCGTCCAGCGTGACAATCAACGTTATATGCGCGATAAAATAATCAATACTTTTAACGGGCTCTTCAATGCTATTCTTATGGCAAAAGCAATTGACTACATTTGATGACGTCACTGCAATTTTAGTATTAGCCAGTAGGCCTACTTATAGAAGGTAATGCCTGAAAACATGGGATTAGTTCGCGAAGCAAAATAAGTTTGTGACATTATTATTTGTCAAGCCAAAGAGCGATTTAGTTTCACTGGGCACTTAGTCGCAGCAGGCCTATTTTTTTCAGAAAACTATGGTCGGTATAGTAACTGTTTTCCTGCTCAAACATTCGAAGGAACAATTACAGTTTATCCTTTTTTCGACGCACCAAAACTACAAACAGAATTGACTATAATTTATGAAACAAAAGAATTTAGGACAATTTCGGTATTCTTCAACGTTATTACTGTATTTCTCACAACAGCAATATTTGCAAAATTTTTAGTGAGTCTCAAACTTAATATTTTGATAACAATTTCAATGGCTTCACCTGAAGCAGAACGGTGTTTTTCTACACTCAAACGCAGAACGGTGTTTTTCTACACTCAAACGAATAAATAATTTCTTAAGAAACACCATATAATAATACATAATACTTTCCGCACTTGCTATTGTCACGCTGAAGGCTATAGGCTGCGGGGGTGTTAACTATAACGGGGATCTTACCCTGAAGGGGTAGGTCTAACTTCCTTCGATTAAAACGCAGTTATTTCCAAATCACTAATTTATTTACTACTGCCTAAATAATAATAAATTACTCGCTCGGCTGCGGAAGTATTCTGATGCGTTAGGGGTGTTAACTATATAGATACACAATTATAATATAATAATATTGACTTACATCTCTCTTTCCCTTAAAGCAACCCTGGGATGATCCTCGAGTCACGTCCCTAACCCTCAACCGGTTTCGGCTCGAACCGGAGCGGATACTCTCCTACTGAATGCCTTTGGCTGCCTCGGATTTCCGACTTGATCTCGATCGACTTGAGCTGCCACTTATTCTCGACCCTCTGTATACACTTTCACTTAGAACCGCAAGTTAGACTTACGCCAACTTTTCCTCGGACTCCCGACTTGAACTTTCGTCAACTCTCGACTTAAACTTTCGCCAAGTTTCGACTTGGACTTTCGCCAACTCTCGACTTGGACTTTCGCCAACTTTCGACTACCCGTAACTGCTGTCAACACTCGAGTCGTCTCCTTCTCGACTCACTCCTCTCTAGCTGCCTTCTCCTTTCCCCATTCCACTTTGTCTTCCTATCATTCATTCACGCCTTTTTCTATTGCTCATTGTTATTTTCGCATTTCTTAAAATTATCTCTTTCTCTTTTTACCATACTCTCCACTATGTTTCATTTTCTAACTAGCCATTCATACTTAGACGTCATTCGTTCCCCCTGTTTCCCAAAAACAGCGCTGCCTGTACATTCATCAATTTTCGCAACTATTGCACCACCCACTTATTTCGGCCATTATTAGTTTTGCCCAATATGTCAATCCGGGTTAATTACTACTAACTTGCACTTTCTTGCTGACGTTTCCAAATAACGTTTAATGTCCCCGATTAAACTCCTTATGTCTACTTTTCTGATGTTTAGTTTTAACATGCATACTTTACATTATTTGTATAAACGATTTCTTGTTCTATTACGCAAAAATAAAGTACATTAATAAGTACATATTGGTTAATCCACAATAAATATAAAAAGGAATTGTTATTATTAAAAGCGAAATTTTTGAAATTGACTATATAGGCCAAGCGTTGGGTACAAAATATGGGGTTCTATTTGCAAAAGGTCGAACAGAAATGAAATTTTGTGGGATGGTAGAGATAGGTCCCCTGATAGTACATCTAAGTTTGCGACCTCGAGGGGGTGCCGCTCGAGGGGTGGGGGGATGAAAACTCTGCTTCGCGGCGCTTGGAGGAAAATAGCACCGTTGGAGTAGGTGCTATAAAAAAAAAGTTCAAATAAAATATGTATAAAACAAAATTACGCACAACTTTGATTTTATGCACTTTTTCGCTCCGACCAATATTTTTTGCTCTACGGCGTGCCAAACTTGGGGGGTAGTTTGCAAATTTTAACAAAATCAGAGTTTAATCGCGGATTGAAACAAATATTGGTACCAAACAATTCTGGTATATTTTTTTTCTGTAAGAGTAAGGTTTTCTAAGTAAACTGATGCTTGATTCGTTAAATTTGACCTTATATTAAAAAGGATATGATTTTTTGAAGTGCGCCCTTACATACTCTGATATGGGCATTTTTCATCTATCATGATCTACGGGCGATATTTTTGAAGTGAAAACTTCTTTAGGCGCGTTTTGCAATTTTTTTTGCGGGGTTGAATGAGACTGAGCCGTCACGCATCACGCGTCATGCTCGGATATGTAACGTAACGCTCCTTCTACTGGCATGTTCCCGTATAGGTAGAGGGCTGAAATTTTCAGGGGATGTAGCCAAGATAAAAATAAAATCCTGGACGAAAACGGGACCCCGTACCTCCCCCCGTTTGGCCAGGAGAGGGGGGAGAAAGGAAAAACTTAAATAATTAATTTTGGGAGAACGGGAAGAGGTACGGGGTCGATATTTTTATGGCAGGTGCGCCCTATGGGGGGCCACCGAGGCTCTAGTTTAAAGGGGAATTTTAGGGGGAAATCCGTTTTTCGCCCATATCTCTGCAACGAAGGCTGGGATCGAAATTCTGACAAACGATGACCCCGCTAATTGAAGTTTTCACTTCTGTCGTGCGGTCTTAAGCACACACCAAATTTTTTTTATTGTTTGTAAAATAGTGCTCGAAAATTGTCTATTGTTATATTTACTGGCTTCTTGCTCCATCGTGTTCTGTGGGGCCGTCAAAATTCATTTGCAATCATTTGTGCAAATTACATTCATTACATTACAAGGCATTATGGGCCGAATACTAGTGTTATTTTTGATGGATATCCCGAAAGTGGGACAGAAGCAGGTACGAAATCTGCTGAAAGAAACCGCCGTTCAAAGCAGCACGAATGTAATCTTCGATGAATCCATGATTCCAACTGTGTCGCAAGAAAATTTTTTATCGAACAGGTTTAACAAAAGGCGCCTCGTTGCAATGCTGCAGATAAAGTTGAAAGCAGAGAATTACACTTTTAAGCAGGCGGTCGAAGATGCAGATACATTAATTGTGCAGACTGCTATCGAACTTGCTTCCTCTTTTTCCTCCGTTTGCGTTATTGCCGAAGACGTAGATTTACTTGTGCTGTTGACTGCTAAAGCCAGAGAAACCCCAATGTTTACTTTCGCAAGCCGGGTAGAGGCAATAAGGAGGATGTGTTCTATTCACCCCAGAGCTTCCAATATAATGAATCTATTGCGAAATGTCTTTTATTTGTACATGCCTTTAGTGGTTGTGACACCACATCGGCGTTATTCAATCAAGGCAAGATTCGATTCCTTAAAACTTTGGAAAAAAATCCTACAATAACCGAGACGATTGAGGTATTTGATGACCCCAATGCAGAACTCACGAAAGTAGCAGCCGCTGGCGAACTGTTTATGCTGCGGCAGTATGGTGCAGACAGCAAACATCTCACGTTAGATTCTCTGTGGTATACCGACTTTGTACGGGCCATCTCCAAAAACTCCTTTAATCTTGCGTCACTGCCACCAACATCCGATGCGTGCTATCATCATTCCTTACGAACCTATTGTCAAGTTCAAAACTGGCGGGGAGTCCACAAAACTCCAGAAGATCATGGATGGCGAAAAACCGCAACAGGACTAGACGCTATACGCATCTTAAAGGAACCAGCTCAAGAGGTTCTGCTTAAGACTATCTCCTGTAGATGTCAGAAAGGTTGTGGTCCTGCTTGTGGTTGCCGTAAAGCAGGATTGAAATGTTCGAATTTGTGTTTATACTGTACTGGAACGTCCTGCGAAAACATTAGTAACCACATTTTGCTGGAGGAAGACATCGCAGAAGATGCCGAAAACGTTTCCGATCCAACAGAGGACGATGAGGACTCAATTTAATGTCATAAAACTCCGATATCGACCGTGGAACGCGCCGATCAGCTCTACCTCAAGGGTGGTGTGGAATTCAATCCGCGATTAAACTCTGATTTTGTTAAAATTTGCAAACTACCCCCCAAGTTTGGCGCGCCGTAGAGCAGAAAATATTGGTCGGAGCGAAAAAGTGCATAAAACCAAAGTTGTGCGTAATTTTGTTTTCTACATATTTTATTTGAACTTTTTTTTATAGCACCTACTCCAACGGTGCTACTTTCCTCCAAGCGCCGCGAAGCAGAGTTTTCATCCCCCACCCCTCGAGCGGCACCCCCCCGAGGTCGCAAACTTAAATGTACTATCAGGGGACCTATCTCTACCATCCCACAAAATTTCATTTCTGTTCGACCTTTTGCAAATAGAAACCCCCTGTCGCTTGGCCTAATATTCTACAAACAGAAACTAGTATTTTATAAAAGCAACAACTTCAACTATTTACAGGTAATACCGAAAATACCGCTGATGATTTAAGATAATATGACCAATGTAATAGAAACTATCGTAGATATTATTATGTACAAAATCTAATTAGCCAACTTCTGTATATATTTGAAAAGTTGCTTTGCTAGTGCAAAAAACAAAATAAGATAATGCTCTATAAGCTGTTTCGACTTTAATATTTTCCACTAAGAATGTTTAAAATGAATCATGTTTTATTTTATTGTCCAACATTTTTTACATGAAAATTATTTTACTACCGCTTAGTTATTTTGTTTTTTGAACTGCAAATAAAATTATGTTTTGCCTTAAATATACATTTTGCGTGTTCCTTAACAAACGAAAAAAAATATCAAATTATTGCCGCATGTCACAAAATTTAAATGTCTTTTGTCTTTTGCCATATTGTATTTTTGAACTTTCGAGTTAATGAGCGTTTTGCCTTACTACCTTTAAATCGTTTCGGCTGATGATAGCACTCACATCTGCTTCACTTTTTGGAGTAGGTTGACTAGGTTGATCCTCACATGGTCCCAGCGGATCTCCCCTTTTAAGGAAACATTTTTTGGACTTTCTTCTAGGATCCCTTTCCTTCTCCACTTGTATTGGTAACAGGGTAGAAACAAGTGTAGTCACTGCTGACCCTTTTCCTTGTGTTTCTAGTTGCTGTTGTGTATCACTGAACCTTGAAGTGTGCACGAAAGCTTCTAAGGCTAAGTATAGCCTTGAAGGGCAAGGTAGAGGTCTGCTGGTCACTCGGAAAGCCTTTGGCATCTTTCTTCTAGCTATTCGTGAGAGCGGGCTTTGAACAACAATCCATTTTCCAGGAACATGCAAAAAAAAAAATACAAAGTGTTAGTGTATATTCAGAGCTTAATATCCTTAGTCTAGCAAATATTATTTAACATATTATATTTTTATTCTTATTAGGTAATATCTAATTAAACATTTCTGATTTTTCCAGTAGATATTTTTGTAACAAAATTTCCGCAATACGATGCTGGTAAATTTTGCTTTACATTATTTCTTATAACGTAATATTTTACAAAGGTAGTTCAATTACATTACACATGCATAAAGTAATCATTCCATGAAACTTAGTCAAATAGTATCCTATTATATGTGATAAGGTATTTTCTCGTGAGAGAGTCCAATTTCTACCGTTCGGACTTTTTGAGGCTCTGTTGCCACTTTTTAACAAAAGTTATACACACTTGTATAGAATTTGGATTATCATTAAATTGGAACACAAATATTTACGACTCTTTTCGGTTGCAACCTATTCCTGTTCCAACTTTTTATTTACTCCTTTAAAGTAGTTACGTTTTTTGTTTTTCACGGTAACGTAAATTTAATTATATATCTATCTTTCTTGATTTAGAGAAAACTAAGTCAAGTACTGGCACCACTGTTTGGTTTGAACAAATATTCTTGATCGTTTCTCCTAACCAAACGTTAGAATTTAGTTTCGAAAATTTCGCCGCTAGAAATTAACTGAACAAATTAATGTTATAAGGGTTTTTCAACGTGAATTTTAATTTTTCTCGTCGCCGTCGCGTCGGTCGGTGCTCCAATTCGTGCCAGGTTAGGATTATCATTTTAATTTGTTTTGTTTGTATGTTTATGTTAAAGAATAAGTGGTGGGATAGTGTTATATGGATTTCCAAATTTATTTTGTTTTATCAAAAGAAAATTTTGGTAAGTTTTTTACATTTTATTTTAATTCTGAACTTGAATAATCTGTGTAGGTAAAAAGTACAAAAACTGGTACTTATTATTTTTGTTATTATTATTTTATTTATTTATTTTTGTAAACTGAGAAGCAAAAAGAATTATTGTTTATTTTTATTTAAGATTGCTGCTGGCTTTCCCTTCTGTAGCTTCGTGGAATAGTTTGTTATAACCTGGAAATTACAGCAAACAAATTAAATTAAATTATGTTATTGAAAATTCGCAGTTTTCATTTTCGACTGCATTTCATGTCGTTTATATATTTAGTTTTGTCAACTATGCCCCACTGCACGTAGCTATGCTTGAAAAGAAAATATTTTGGCCAGGTAAAAGCTATATGTGTATTTTCTCTGCCTTTTTAACGTTTGTACCCTAATTATTTACATGCGTTTTTAAACCTGATATCTTATTTCTTAAATTTTACTATATATTTTACGAATTTGTATTTAATGCAAAATATTATATACCTATTTAATTAATATTCAAACCCATTTCTTAACCTAAAATATTTCTTCTTCCTCCTCGTTGCCTATTTCTTCGCCTTGTGAATAGGTTTCTGTCAGTTTGGCTCCTATTATTTTATTTTCCGCTAAGTTCACCCCTTCTCCGCAGTTTAGCTCTAAAATTTTGATTTTGACTTTGTTAGTTCTGATTCTTTATTTACCTTGTCCGACTTTCTCCTACTTCTCTGTTTGTTCTTTACGTAAATTATTACTGTCCGACCTATTGCATATGCTAGGAGGCTAAGAGCTCCTCCATATAACATTCCTATCAGCACCTCGTGATGGACTGCTGTGTCTTCTTGCGCGTTTGCCCTTTCGGCTAGTGTTGGTAGAAGTGCTAAGGGGTAATTTCTGTGTAGTATTAAGTAAATTAATAATATGGTGATGCAGGAGTTCCAAATTAGAAATATGGTGTCTGTATGATACCCATATTTATCACTGTAAGATATTTGTGCTGGTTTTTCTTTAATTAGTCTAAGAGTCTCATCTACCGTGTCCTGGGTTGAGCTGATATTTACGTATGGTGTGTCCAAGGTCCAGTTTGTGCTTCAAATTTCGGTTAAGTTTCCATAAGTTGGATTATTCTCTTGTATAATTGGATTCAATACGAAGCTTTTTAGATTAGTCCAAATAGCTGGCAGAACGTGGGATATTTTTATGGGTTTCTGGACATCTACTGGGCATGGAAATCTTGTAGGAATAATTTGGGCTGTTTCTTCCCATAACTCACAGTTGCATGGAAGAGTAATTTTTACTGCTCCTGGACTGGCTATCATAGCATCAGACATGTTATAGTTTAACTTAGGACACACTATTGAGGTTCCGGCTTTGGGATGTGCCATGATAAATACAGAATCTTCTATTTCTGAGATCAGTGTGGCGGTTGATTTGTGGCAGCGAAGTGTACAGTGCTTTCCTATATCCTGTACTGTGCTACTGATACACGTGGGGCTTTGCCTTGTATCTGTGACATATCTTGGTATGTAGCACAAAGCGTTACTGTAAGGTTTACAATGGTGCAGACCTATACCACTGATTTGTCTGATATGATCTTCCTTTTTATTTTTATTAGAAATGGCATTGTATGATGTTTCATGTTCTATAATACAGGTTTCGTTACTCCATTTAAACGGTGTTACTGTCAACTCAAATAAAGACCATTTTAGATTTTTTTTGTATAATAGGTACTTTCACATGAATTTCTTCTGACAGTGTGCAATCGCATAGAGGGAGCTGATACATTTTAGCGATTTCGTTTATCGGTATTGCAAGTTTTTGATTTGCTTTATTTATTTTCGTTTCCAGTTGTAGAAGATCTTCGTGTAATATTTCCACATTTACTACAGCTGTTGGAATGTAATTGTTTTTACAGTCGCCTAAGATGTCTTGTCGTTTAATTTCTCTAATTAATTGAATAAATCTAATATCATTGTTGAACTGATATGACATTAATATCGCTATTAATTCAAAAAGCTGGTTTTCAGTTGTTAACATTGTATTTTTTAATTCGTTTATAAATTTTTCTGTTCTCTTTATTTTTGACTCGGTTTCGTGAAAAGCCTTGTTTATCTTTGCTAATTTCCCGGATGAATCTGAAATTAATTTTAGTGATATTTCTAGACCCACGTTAATTTTGCTCATCTGGGTTTGAAGTTCGTTTTCGCTCATAACTAGTGTATCTAATTTCTTCTGGGTTGCTATATTGCAGCACCATGAGAGAAAGTTACCTATTGTTTCTATTGATCTTACGTTTCTAAATCTGGCACCACTGCAGTGGTTTCTACGTCTTGGCATCTTATTGGCATCAATAATAATAGGAGGCCGAACCTAGGATTAAAGGCAGCCTGTAATAGTATCTAAAATTATATATCTACATTTATGTACATCCTTTATGATCCAAATATATGTTACATATTGAAACTATGTTTCCTAATATTAATATTAATGTAATGTTATCATTGGTTCTGTTTCTCCTAAAGAGTCTTCTGTATTGCTTTCCGCGATTTCTTTTTCCTCCTCCTCGTCTCTAATTTGCCTTCTTAATTTTTCTTCTTCTTCCATGCTTTCAATCCATGGGTCGTGATAGGGCAAGATTCGGCTTATATGTATCACGTCTGTTTTTGCATTTTTCCCTTCACCTTTTTTGATCCTGTAATCCACTTCGCCAATTTTTTCTATTATTTGATAAGGTCCGAAATATCTTAATAGGAGTTTTTCACTTTTTCCTTTTTTTCTTATTGGGATAAAAATTTTTACTTTTTCCCCTATGTCAAATTTAAGAGGGGTATGTTTTGTATCATATATTCTTTTATCAGCTTTCTGCTTATTTTGGATGTTTTGTACTGCTATACTTCGCACTGCTAATGCACGTTGTCTAATTTCCTCTACGTTAGTTTTGCACTCAGTAGTCATCAAAGTTGCTTCGATAGGTAATATTGGATGTCTTCCGTATACTAATTAAAATGGAACGTACTTGGTGGTTTCCTGTCGGGCAGTGTTGTAAGCAAACGTTATCATGGGTAAATAGCTACGCCAGTCTGTTTGTTGTGTGTTTGTATATATCGAACACATATCTGCTAATGTTGTTTTGTTAAATCTTTCCGTTAAACCATTGCAGGCAGGGTGGTAGCTGGTTGTGAATCTGCTTTGGGTTCCCATAAGTTTTAATAATTCCTGGACCATATCAGATTGAAAGGTTTTTCCTCTGTCGCTTACTAATACAGCTGGGGCACCATGTCTCGTAATTATATTTTCTAGTATGAACTTTGCTACGGCTTCAGCTTTTCCATTTCGGAGGGCTTTTGTCTCTACATATCTTGTAGCATAACACGTGGCAACACAAATCATAGTTTTGCCTTCCCTACTTTTTCTAAAGGGGCCAAGAAGGTCGATTCCTATTTTTTGAAATGGTAAACCAACTTCAATAGGTTGTAGATTTCCAGCGCGCTTGGCTTTTGTGCCTTTTCTAGCTTGGCAATCCACGCATCCTTTTACGAAGGCAGTAATGTCTTTATTTTGCGTTTCCCAATAGAAACGACTCTTTATTTTGTGCAGGGTTTTTGTTAATCCCAAGTGTCCTGAAATCGGGTCTGAGTGTAGCTGAAACATTACCTCTCCAATAAGTTGCTTTGGTATAACTAATAAGTTTTCTAGTCCATCCTGTGCTAAATTTGCTTTATAGAGGACGCCATTTTTTACTTCAAACTGTTTGATTCTTTTTGCTCTTGCTAGCGGTAAAGTCTCTACATTTTCTAGGTCATTTATTATTTCTTGTAGTTGGGTATCTTTTCGTTGTATGTCTTTTACTTCTTCTGGTTTTAATAAACAAGTTACTTCGTTGTTGCCCGTATTTTTTATGGTGGGTCTTTCAATATCCTCGTTATCCAGTAGAAACGTGGGTATTTCATCGATATCGACCTTTTTTTCTATTTTGGAATCTTTACTGACAGGTGGATAACGGGACAGGTAATCTGCGTCTTTATTTTCGCATCCTCTCTTGTGAATTACTGTATAGTCGATTCCGAAAGTTTGATACTCCATCTAACTAATCGACTTGAGTTCTTCATTGTTTTGAGCCAGCATAGTGCGCTGTGGTCACTAATAATTTTAACTTTCCTACCCCAGATTCAAAAAGTAAACTACAGCTAGTCCTTCTATTTCGGATATTGAATAATTTTTTTCATTTTTGTTTAGACTTCGACTAACGTAGGCTATTGGGTGTGGAACACCCTTTTCATCTTCCTGTAAAAGTATTCCTCCAATTCCAACCCTGCTAGCATCTACATGTAAAATGGTGTCTTTTTCTGCATTAAAATGATGCAGTACTGGCGAAGTTATCAGTTTTTCTTTCAGTGTCTCAAAAGCGTTTTTTTGAGAGTCACCCCAATAACATTTTACATCCTTTTTGGTTAAGTCGTGCAATGGTCGTGCCAGTTTTGAGTAGTCTTTTATGAATTTTCGGTAAAAGTTGGCCATTCCGAGAAACGACTGGACATCCTTCAGTTTTTTGGGTGTCGGGAAGTTTTGTACGGCTTTTATTTTGTCGTCGTCTGGTGCCGGTTTCATTTACTTTGTGACCTAAGATTTTTATTTCCGTCTTTAAGTATTCGCATTTACTTCATTTCAGAGTAAGTCCAGCTTCCCTTGGACGTTGAAAAATTGTTTTTAATTTTTGTAAATGTTCTTCTGGAGTTTAGAGAATACAAGTATATCGTCTAGGTAAATAAGTACGTCTTTCCATTTCATTCCCTCAAAAACACGATCTGCCAGGGACTGAAAAGTGTTAGGTACTGTGCACAATCCAAAGGGCAAAACTTCGAAACGGTAAGACTTTAGTCCTGGGGCTACAAAAGCTGTGTAGTCCTTACTTTCTTCGTCCATTTCCACTCTCCAATAACCGCTATAGAGGTCTAGGGTCGAAAATATCTTACTTCCCCTAAATAGGTCAATATATCATCCATATTTGGGATAGACCAGTTGCTTTTTTTCGTCACTGTATTTAGTTTCCTGTAATCTACACAAAATCGTGTTTTTCCATCTTTCTTTTTAACTAATACTATGGGTGATGAAAAGGGAGAATGACAGGCTGAGATAATGTTACAGTTTTCCATTTCTTCTATTTGTTCGGCTATTATTTGTCTTTCTTTTTGACCCTGTATTCCAAGAGCTCCATTTTGTGTTTTACTAAGTCTGTACGGCCCATATGTTTGGTGGCTTTTGCAAAAACGTCATTATATTCCAGCAGCCGTTGCTTAGATCCCTTGTCTGAAATATGTTCTATATCGTGATATTCTGTTGTTACAGTTTCGTCATTTTCGTCTTCTTCCATAACATTTAAAATCGTATTTTTATCTCTGTTTTGATCAACGATTGTAACGCCGATTGTTGATCCTTTATAGGGCATTGATTTGTATAGGAGTGGATAAGCAATAAATAGTCCAAACATGGCAAATTTACGACGGCGAAATGTAAACAAAGAGATTTCAATTTGGACTTGCGCATTAGAAAATTAGTAGGAGCTAGCTGTTGCACAATAGGCAGGCCCGGACTTCGAAAGTGGTTATTTCACCAAATATTCGGTAGAGGGTCTTGCCGATTGTGAAATGGGCCCTAGTTAGCATAGTGAAACAAACAATAAGGCATAAATAAGTAATACTTATAATAATTAGCCTTACTTGAAATTGGAAATCCCGGGTATTTTGCCTCTACTACTACAAAATACAACCATACACTTTCGGGATTCTATTTTGGTAGCATCGCCCATTGTTTATGTGCGTATTGATCAATTTAAACGAAAATTAAAATAGGGTACGCACAAACCACAAACGTGAACCACTAAACTAAAACTAATTAAGCAACTACAGACACTAGATCTAAAGAAAGTAAAAACTCGAATTATTAACTCAAAACGCCGGCCGTCAAAACGAAAACACGTCAAAGACAAAAGCCAAGTTCGATCCTGACCGACGCCTGCTGAGACGGCAAGTGTTTTAGTGCGCACGACAAAACGGTATCTTCTTTGTTTACGTTTTTCCATTTTGCGTCGATTTTGTCATGCGCATAAACCTGTTTTTTCGCCCATAGGTTGCCACTTTTGAATAGTGCGACAGGCGGCTATTGCTTATCCACTCCTATACAAATCAATGTTATAGGGCCGTATTGGAGCACTAGATCTGGATTTTACATTTATCCAAAATTTAGAAGCCGAGAAATACGGATGTGATGTTACGATAAGCCGTCTTGTTAAAAAAAAAATTTCGTTTATTACGAAATTTTGTAGGTTTCTACTGTTCTCGTTATCCATCATTATTTCCAAAATGCTTTCTTCCAGAGGCTTTATTATATAATGAGAGGTAATTTTTATTTTACGGGAGGTGTTTTGGCTTTTCGTTTCTACCTCCAGATGTAATATGTCCCATTTGTTCTCATTTTCAGGTTTATCGAAAGTTTCCAAATTTTCGTTTGGTGGTTGTTGTTTATTTAGCCTCTGAGTAACGTGTTTAAGTTTATTTTTCTTTCGCCATTTTTTTTTTAATTTATTTTGCTCTTTGAGGGTTCCATGTGCATATTTTAATTTCTATCTTTATATCTCCCAAGATATACCGTATCATTTTTGAAACAATTTCCCATTGGAGCTTGTCTAAACCGCATCCTATCCGTGGCATTGCTATTTTTCGAATTTTATTTTTAATTATAAGTTTTTTCATTTGTATCAGTGACTCGTATAAATCCTCATATGTTGGTTTTTGGGCCGCTTCGTCCTTAGTAATTAGATAATAAATAAATCTGTTATTATCTTTTAATACAGCTACCCCTCCTCGCTTTTGGTTTTGTAAACGTTTTGCCAAACTTATTCTTAAACTCTTTTGCAATCCCTCTTTCCAGTTGTAGTGTTGCATCTACACAATGGCATAACGCATAGTTGTTTGGTATTTCAAATAAATCTATATATATCTCTGTAAATTTTCCTTTAAATTCAATGTTATTCAAGTTTTCCCAGAAATTGTTGTAGCTCTATACATTTCTTTCCTGATCTTCAGTTTTTTGATTATCATCGATTTCTCTGTTTTTCCAAATTTTTAAGGCCTTGCTTACGCCTACTATTTCTTGAAGACATTCCTCATGATATAACTTTTTATAGCTTATTTGAGTTTTACTAGAAATAATCGCGTCTTTTATCATTATACCTATGTGGTTCTCTTCTGACGTTTTGTCTTTATTTATGGGTATATTACGCATCTCATTGTTTATTAATAGCGTGATATTTTGTTTTCTTAAGTCAATTATAGCTTTATGATTTGTCAAAAAATCCATTCCCAAGTTGAGGGGATAACTTCTGCTTCGCATGTTGTTTTTAAATTTTGTTTATTTAAATGAAAGGTCACTTTTCCTAGGATTTCTATTTTGTGTCCTCCTGCGGTAATTAGCTTTCGTTTGGTATTTTGGGGTTTAAAATGAATCAGCATATCTTTTTTAATAATATTTTTACGCTTCCAGTATCCAAAATAGCTTTAGAGAAGATTTCATTGATTTTGACATCCAGTACTAGCGACGGAGAGAGTTTTTGCCACTGTACGTTTGTTTCCCTACTATGCAAGGCGACTGTGGGGTATCTTAGTTTTGTCGCCCTAACCCGTTTGGGCATGCCGCTGCGTAATGACCTGGGCGATTGCATGTGTAACACCTTGGGCGATTATCTCCTGTTCTGGTAACTGGTAGTGTGAAGCTGTACCTCTTCCCCGTATTATTTGTTCTATTATTATTTTGATTATGTGTTCTTCTCCTTCGTGGACAATCGGGGACTTCGGTGTCCAGGAATCATACCTGGGTACGAACTTTGTGTTTCCTCTGTTTTGATAGTAATTTTGGTTTGGGACTTCTTGTCGTCTTTGCCTGTGATTGTCATTTGTATCTTTAAAAAATTGATTTCTCCTATCTTGGGTTGTAAGCGAGTGCCTGTTTTGATTATTTCCACCATTATTTCGCCACTCATTTTCTTGGTAATTGTAATTCTGGGGACGGCGTTCCCCATACCTGAAAAATTGGCCTTGATAATTGTCATATTGTACCCGTCGATCCCTTCTTGGGTCATTGGCAGCTTGACATTGATAATTTTGATTTTTTACTCGTTGATCCGTTCTTGTGTGATTGGGTGCTCTGTCAATAGCTCGCGTAATATTTTTTACTTCATCCCAGTTTCTAGGTCTTTTATTTGGATTTGTGAAGTAATACTATTCACTCGCTGCAGTTTCGGATAATCCATCTTCAAAATATTCTAGAAATGTATCAAACGTCATATCTTGATCATATTGTGCGTATAAATCCATTAACTCGTAGTAGTATTCTATTGTGTTTTCATTCGGTCCCTGTTTTCGATTTTCTAAAGCTTTTCTTGTGTTTCTTTTTGTGTGTCCTTTTCCCCATTCTTCTAGGAATGCTTCCTTTAAATCTTCCCAGGTGTTGTCTAGGTTTTGCTCATTTCTTGTATACATTTTGTACCATTTTGCAGCTGCTCCTTGTAAGAAGGTGTTAAAGTAGAACATTTTTAATTCACTTGACCAGGCGTTGGCGTTTGCGCAACGTTCGAAGTTATTCATAAAATTGCGTGCCGATTGATTATTTGGGGAGAAGCTCTCTGGACTTATAAATGTTGGTACTGCTGGGACGGTTGCCCTTGGGGCTGTAAGACAGTCTCTTAACGTGGCGTCCATTTTTTCTTCGTCCTCACTTTCTTGTTCCTGTAACGAAGAGTCTGGTGTAGCTGGTCGACTATTTTCAACGTCTTCGAAAAAATATCTTGATGCCGATATATTTCTAGGATCGGAATAACCTGGAATATCGAAAATTGGTTTTTGCTGGTCTTTTGGCTCTATTCTTGACTCTTGCTGTGTTTGATTACTGTTTTCTATGACCGTTTTGTCCAGTTCCTCAGTTACACCGTTTTCTTCAAGTTGGTTTGTTATTGTGCTGTTCTCAGTTTGTTTTTCTTCCAGTGATTTCTGACTTGTACTGGACCTTGTTATGCGCCTTGGGGTATCCGGTTTCGGTGTACTGGAAGATACGTTTCTCGTTTTTAGGATACTATTACTTAAGTTCGGGGTGTCAAATGAAAATTGGGTTTCCTCCGTTGGACTTTTTGTTAAGCGAGGTTTTCGACCAAAAACATCCTCTACGTTATCCGGGTTATCTCTTCTATCGGTATTTTTTCCCAGGTTTTCTTGTCCTCGAATTTCTTTCGGAGTTATAATTGTAAGTTTTAGATTTTTTTTGTTTTTTGTTTCTGACATAACTTACGACTTTTCATATAGCATATTATATTTCATGTTTTAATTTATAACCCGATACATTATTTAGTTTTTGGTAAATAGTATACGGTATTTCTAGTCTATATGTACCGAGTTAAATTATTGTTATTTCATATATTTGGAAAGTATGGTGTAAAAATAATAATTAAAAAAATTAAAAACTTCAAGCTTACCGACCTCGTGAAGGTTTGAGTAGCACGGTAGCTATTTAAAAGACGTCTTATGTGAACTCAGTTGCTGTCTGAAATTTGTATTTCCCAACACTAATAAGACAAAAAGTTCTGTTTATACCAAAATAATATATCAAAAATCCACTTTATGTTTTTCTTACATTATACTAATGTAAAACTGGCTATTTATAAGCACTAAACATATTTTTACCATATTATAATCCGATGCTTTTCAAATAAGCCTTTACACTTATTTTATAGATAGGAAAATCAAATTAAATATAACTAACCTCGATAATAAAAAGCATCAACTTCATTGTAATTAATAAATGAGACTACTTTTCCAGCATACTTTGAACGAATATTATACAGGTGGCGATTTTAGTATGTACACTACTTATGTAATTGTTAATTCTAGAAAATAAACATGGTAAATACGCTATACAGTACGCCACACCTTTCCTTCATATGTCAGATTCCAAATTTTTATTTTTAATCAAAAAATATATTATTTATTTCAAACTATATCGGGCGCAGAAATTGAAGATTATTCAAATACATCCATCTTACTTTTATTTAATTCCTATCGAATAGGGACATACCTAACGAAGGCAAGTTCTTTAAATGACCATCAATAAATTACCAGACCAGCTCTAAGGTCTTAAAAATTATAAACGTTCTAGATTACTTTGTTAATATTGCATTATAGTTAAACGAAAAAAAATATATATTTTTTTTTTTTAATATTAGTCAGAGGAAAAAATTAAAACAATACGATAACATAAATTATATCCTATTTTTATGATAAATACACGGACGCTTTAAATTCAAGGATCACTTTATGGCAATTATTTACCATTACTATAGGTATATAAGTCTCAACTTGGCCAGAATATTTCACAAATATCTATAAATTATATAAACAAATCACTGAAAAAAAAATAAAAAATATATGTTTAAAATTATCGTCCTTTGCAGCTTTCTCTCGTTCTCCTGCTATGCTGTATGCTGAAATCCTAATTTCTATTCAGTGCTAGTGAAATTAAGAAAAATGCGTAACAAGTGTATCCATTTAAATACTGCTTTTGCCAATCTGAATTTCTTTAGGTATATCTTTAGTACATACTAGATATATTTATTATTATTAGAAGGAAAAATTATGCGTTGACACAAGTTTTGCTTTTGCACTTGCATGCATATATATGCATGTATATATCTATTCTTATTTTTAATAAGAAAATAATTTAAACGTTAAAATGATAATCAATTTTTGTTATACTGTTTATATGTTTTCTATAATTTATTTATTGGTAGAAAAAATATATAAAAATTAAGATGTTCTCACTAACACTGTTAAATATTTAATCTACTTGTTATCACCCCTAAAACTGTTTTTGCCTCTTAAATTTGAAAATAAATATTTAGCCTAATTAGCCTATTTTCTTCAGGTTTGCGCCTCCACCATGTCACGCTGAAGGCTATAGGCTGCGGGGATGTTAACTATAACGGGGATCTTACCCTGAAGGGGTAGGTCTAACTTCCTTCGATTAAAATGCAGTTATTCCCAAATCACTAATTTATTTACTACTGCCTAAATAATAATAAATTACTCGCTCGGCTGCGGAGGTATTCTAATGCGTTAGGGGTGTTAACTATATAGATACACAATTTATAATATAATAATATTGACTTACATCTCTCTTTCCCTAAAAGCAACCCTAGGATGATCCTCGAGTCACGTCCCTAACCCTCAACCGGTTTCGGCTCGAACCGGAGCGGAGACTCTCCTACTGAATGCCTTTGGCTGCCTCGGATTTCCGACTTGATCTCGATCGACTTGAGCTGCCACTTATTCTCGACCCTCTGTATACACTTTCACTTAGAACCGCAAGTTAGACTTACGCCAACTTTTCCTCGGACTCCCGACTTGAACTTTCGTCAACTCTCTACTTAAACTTTCGCCAACTTTCGACTTGGACTTTCGCCAACTTTCGACTACCCGTAACGGCTGTCAACACTCGAGTCGTCTCCTTCTCGACTCACTCCTCTCTAGCTGCCTTCTCCTTTCCCCATTCCACTTTGTCTTCCTATCATTCATGCACGCCTTTTTCTATTGCTCATTGTTATTTTCGCATTTCTTAAAATTATCTCTTTCTCTTTTTACCATACTCTCCACTATGTTTCATTTTCTAACTAGCCATTCATACTTAGACGTCATTCGTTCCCCCTGTTTCCCAAAAACAGCGATAGCCTGTACATTCATCAATTTTCGCAACTATTGCACCGCCCACTTATTTCGGCCATTATTAGTTTTGCCCAATATGTCAATCCGGGTTAATTACTACTAACTTGCACTTTCTTGCTGACGTTTCCAAATAACGTTTAATGTCCCCGATTAAACTCCTTATGTCTACTTTTCTGATGTTTAGTTTTAACATGCATACTTTACATTATTTGTATAAACGATTTCTTGTTCTATTACGCAAAAATAAAGGCAACTGACCTTTTATAGAAATTAATATTATATTAATATATTATTTAAGCCCAGATAATAATATATAACACTATGCTTTCAAAAAAAAAGGGACCTAATTGAAAGTATACCCGATTTTAACCAAAGAGTTTGCTGCTGCAAAAGACTGGCGAATGGATTTCTTGTTTAAATAAGGAAGTTTGTAAGCTAAATTTTTTATTAACTGAAAACCCTATACTACTAGCAATAAATGTCATATTTTTAATTTCCATTTTATATTTTTATAATTATTTAAATTTCTATTGTCTAATTTATTTTTTAATGCGATTTTGGCTTTACATATAACAGCTATATACAAATGGGTGCAACCTCCAATTTTTTAAGTCACTAGCCGCCATTGCTACAAACTCATTTACAAACTCTATGCAAGCCATCGCATGCAAGTCTCATACTCTGATATAGTGGGGTGCCGAGAGGGCCACTCTAATATGTCGGTTTTGTAGGACTTGGAAATTTTTAAGGTAACAATCCGCGACCGAGTGTCTTATACAGCAGGAATGACCTAGTAATGGACCTGTAAAAGATGAGCATACTTTTAGGGCTACGGTAGGAGATTATTTGTTGCCTCCAGTGAATGAGGAATAAAGGGCTGGGTCGTCAGGGTAAAAAGCCCGAGACGCTTCAGGATGGGAATAAAGATCTGCTATGTAATAACTGAATACTGCGAAGATAGTATTGTTCCCTGCGGGACACTGGCCCTAATCGGTCTCGAAGTCGAAATTGATTTATTGACGCGTACCGAAGAGGTACGCCCGGCCAAGTATGACGCAACTGTCGCGGCAATATGCAACGGGAAGCTATAAAAAGCTCATGAAGCAACCCATTGTGCCATACCCGGTCAAACGCTGTGTCTATACCCAGGAGCAACAAGGCTGTCTTATTGAAACCTTCATAGATATCGTTCGCGATTTTCGCATGTTAGTACCATGCCCGCTACGAAAACCAAACTGCCCCTCCGGCAGTACATGAAGGGTCTCAGCCGCGTTGTTGACTCTGGGCAATAAGAGGTTGTCGGTAACTTTGCTTAATGTATTTAAGAGCGATATGGATCTGTACAAACTAGTGACTTTACGATTCATTCCGGGTTTAGACAATAGTACTACATGCGCCATCTTTCAGGAACTAGGAAAATGCTGCGGGTGAAGTACAGCATTCACTATGTGTATAAAAGGGATATTTTTAAGGAGGCGCCGGGGTCTTATTTTTAGCAGGCGACCGAGGACGCTCTTTATTTCTCCCGAAGTTATCAGTAGTTTATCCATCACAGGGGGCGGGATTGGATACGGTTTAATTAAAAATGGCCTAATCTGTTCGGTGATAAGAGCGAGCAATGGCACGGTGTCGGGTATATCTCCATGAATGCCCTCGTGGAAGTCCGCAAAAGCCTCAGTCTTCTCGCGACCGTTAAGGATCTCTTTGCCATTATGATGTATGGCGGGAATTTGGGCTGAAGCGCCGCGAACCTGCTCCGCGAGTTTCTATAGGGAGCCGTCTTCGGGGCCGACCTCATTCACGAACTGCATCTAAGCCGCTTCCCCGTGCTTTTGGATATTCCGTTTGATCTGCTTCGCGGGGACATTGACTCTAAGCTTGGCAATAGCAAACCGACTGCTCAGCCATCTGCGATGAATTCAGTTCCTAAAATTCATTAGATTTATGATTTCATCAGAAAGACTTTCCATAAACACCTTCTTTCTGATTACCGGGCATAATGCATCCCTGACGCACTGGATGTTCTGGGTAAGTGTGTTATCTTTCGTTTCCAGTTGCTGGACGGTTTCGATTTGCCTCAGAGTAACCGTTGCTTCGTTTAATCTCTCCCGGAACACTCCTTAAGTTAAGATTTTTGTACGAAACGAACGTTCCGTTTGTAATAATTAAAAATATTCTAATCAGATAACTTACGCTGTTATATAGACACCACTATAACCTAAAACTCTGTTGTGAATACATCTGACAAAGAATAGTCTACTATAAAAGACAACACTTACCCAGAACTATACCAATTACCTTCTTCCTGCACCGTCTGTACAACACCTACACCAGCTCAGCTCAGGTTGTAATAAGTTGCTCAAGTAAAAATTGAAATACCCTAAATATGGTAAAATATTATAATAATAGCGCGTTAATCAAGAATACATCAAAGGCACTAAATATTGTGAAAAGTGCCATATATGGTTTGAAAGCCCATCTAGAGATTCAGATACTGAATTTATGAAAAGTATATCCCAAAAAACGTCTTAATATTGCCTGATGAGAACAATAGGGACGAAATCACAAAATTTTTGTACACGTTTTGAGATAATCGCATTTGAAATTTCGCTAATAATTTTGAACAATATTAACCGGCAAAAAGGTTATAATTTTCATGCGTTTTTTATAATTTGATATTAGTTGATTGAAATTTGACTTTTCTTGGAAAAATAAATAAATATTAATATTGATTTTAGATTTTTCTTATGTGTTTCATCATTATTGCATCCGTTTTTAAACGATTCTTTATTTTTTTTGTGTTTCGTCATTATTGCATCAGTTTCAAAAATAAAATAATACATGTCAAAGCAAAATCTGTTATTGTATAAATCAAAAAGTAAGTTACAAAATCAAACCAAAGTGATATTTATTTATCACTAGCGTTATTTTCATAAATTTTTCTTAAACTAAATAACTGAAATTCTACCTTTATCTAGTAAATTACGACGTTCACAACTTTCTATTTTTTATAGAAAGGTAACAACATGAAAATAAATACCATTTTTTGCCTAAAAGTTATAAACAAAACATTATAGCTCAATAAACAAGAAAACATTCCTTTAATTACCTGCACCTAACAATAACAAAGCAAACGCTGTAGTAATGAACATCGATGCTCTATAAGAAACGATAAATAATTATGATAATATATACATGAAAAGAGACTACCACAATAATTAAATTAAAATAACACAGAAACTCGGTAGATAATACAGAAAATCATTCTATTCAAACTTCGTATTTCAAACTACTAAAGAAATTATTGTGAGCAGAAAGGTTGACTTATTTTGTAAAAGACTTTGCAAATCATCAAATTTCTTTTTTGAAATGGATATTGATTCTGAATAAACTGGAACCAATGAATACTCATCAAACTGGGTTAGCCTCTTTCTTGTCTTGCTATTTCTTACAATCACCGTTTGAAATTGAGTTTCTTTATAAGAAGTTTTATAAAAAAAAACCGATCCAAATGAGCACGTTCAACTTTAACTATTGCTATGTCATTAAAGTTGAATTTTTTACCTTCGCAATTTTCATTAAACGAAGAATTAACTAAGGTGTTTCATATCATAAAAATCGTGGTGGGCCATCTCATGCACTTGAAATCTACTTCCCCTTTTTTGGCAGAACTAATGATTGCCGAGTAGTGTGCCGGTACGTAAATTGGTCCATTCTTAAGGAACTTCTTGACTGCTTTTTCAATTACTGAATGGCTAGTATCCCATTTTTGATTTTGACCATGACCTACCACAAAAAATTTATGGATGATACTTTTTAATTTATATTTTGCCACTGCAAATAAATATGCTGTTATGATAAATTTATTTTTCCCTTGACCTCCACAATTGTCTGAGTACAGAACAATTTTAAATCATCCGAATTAGCAAGGCCTGAGTGTTTCTTCAAAAATGCATAAGTGTTACAGGCAAGGCACTGGTCCTTTTTTGAACTGTGGAAAGACATGTTGAATTCATAATTAAGGAGATATCGATACATAGATATTTTACCATAACTTTTGTTCTGTGCCTTGCATAATTCCACGTAGTCATTGTACAGATCATTGATTGTCTTTCCACCCTCGATATATATTTTTTTGTGTATTAGCCCTAGTGTAGTGACTTTCTACAGCGGGTATTGATGACAGATGGTTTCTCATATCAATTTTAATTTGTTCTGAAACAACTGAGTGTTTATCTTTTCCACGCAAATCTTTTGGCAAAAAACCATCTTCATCTTTACGTTTCACAGTTCTGATAAACCTTTCACTTGCACCAAGAGTTCCTCTGAAAAATAAAGAGCAGACTTATTTGCGTTCATCATTATTTGTAAAATAGTAGGCTTTGTTTAAACCCCGCTATTTTTGTCTATCGATAAGAACTCGCCTGTATTTTGGCTGGATAGAGTGCATATTGTTCAGAATGAAATTTCTTTGTCTCTCTAAGTCTCCCAAAGACCAAAAATTATTAAAAAGTTGTTCTCTGTCTTCTTGTGTACATTTTACGGTACAAGTTAATTTGCAAGTATTTTTGCATGGTGGGAGAATTTTCCTTGCTGGGATTAATTGACCATTATGAAGAGATCGATATTCTTTTCCACAGTTCCTTAATTTCTTGGATATATTCCTCTTCCAGGTTGCTGGATTTCGTTTTCTTTTTCGCGTCTTAACATTTTCTTCTCGGAAGTAGTGGATTCGTTGGACTCGTGATTTTCGTTATCGAAATCCGGGTCTCTGTCACTGTCATCCACTGGTGAGTTCGACGAGCTCGTAGAAGATAATCTACTACAACTGCTACCCTTGGGGCAAACTGTATCGGATGAGGAATCATCAGAGCTACTTCATGACTCTTCGTTTTTGACATTCTCATTATTTCTATCATTGTCTCCTGTTAATAATAAAAAAAAATTGAAATAGTGATTTTCCTCAAAATCGGCATACATTTATCTTTAAAATATCAACTAATATTTTAGTTTTAGAATCATATTCCGTGAGCCAAAATATTTGTATGTACATACACACAAACTTTTAAGATTTTTTGTTTGAAAGTCTAGTCATAAACACACAATTGGGGAAAATCATAAACTACATTATTAATGGTAATGAATAGCTAAAAAAATAGAATAAGGTAAAATTACCTTTCTCTATTGGCTTTAATTCTGAGCAACCTGCTTTGTCGTTGCCCATCTTAGGTGAATTTTTATTGAGAGATTCTTGAATTGTATTTTGCTCTTCGCGGTCTAAGCTAAAACAAAACTAGCTTTTAATTTACAACAATTTCAATCTAAATTCTACTTCTTCGTAAAATATTATCAGTAATATGGATAGTTAGTGAGTAGCCACGAAGTAGCTTCTAAGCCTTTACTAGTACCGGCTAAGTAGCTACTTTGTGGCTACTGACTGACAATGCATATCGCTGTAAGATTTTAAATGAAATAGAGCTGCAAATTACCTTATTTCGAAAACATTATCCATTTCTGCATCTGTTTGCCTTAATTCTGAACAACCTTCTTCATCGTTACCTGTTTTTGTGAATTTGGGTTGGGAGATTCTTGACTAAAATTCGGTCTTTCGTTTAAGCTGAAAACAAAACCAAACCAAGTTAAAAACAAGACCGTTTAATTTACAACAATTTAACCCTTAACCACCCGGGTCCGGTCAGGGTGACCGCAACGTGTTCGCAAAATCATTGTATCTCCGCAGTTTTCTACCCACCAACATTATGCGTCTAGCTAATCGTTCAATTTACTTGAGTGTTGGATAGGTTAGTACATTTTTGTCGATAGTGTTCGATGCACGTGTTCAACATCCCTGTATATTATTAGAGCGGTCACGGTGACCGGACTCGGGTGTTTGCGAAATGTCTGATTAAGCAGGGCCATCGCGGTTAGTGCGTTATATGGATAAAAATTTTGAAGAAACTGTTTGAAAATGGTACGAAGATGGTGAAGGGAGTGATGTGGACCTAAGTTGTGCTGAATAAGATCACATCGAAAGCGAGCATGACTTATTTTCACAGTGTCCAGATAGGGAAAGTAGTGATAGTGGCGAAATAAGTGGAGACGTTACACAGAATATTTGTATTATAATAAGTACTATTGGATTCTTGTAGTATCGAAAACATATAATTTATTTCTTATTATTTGTATAAGATAATAATTATTATAGCATACATCTAAATATAGAGTTTGCACTCAGTGTAGCGAGAAAATTTTAACTCCTAATAAAGATGTTGCATTTTTTTAGAAGTTTACGATAATATGTTGTTTTTTTGTAATTGTAGCATTATTGGATCCTTGTAGAATCGAAAAAATAAAGTTTAGTGTGAATTCTTAACATAAGATAATAATTATAACAAAAAACACCCAAATAGCCCCAAAATGGTGCATTTTGTATAGCTAAAAGACTAATGTTTTTATTTCGAATTAAAAACTTTCAAAATTGTCATGTGTTTACTGTGCACTAATATTTCTAACAAACATATATATGTCATCATACAGACTTCTAATGCGATTGTTTACGAAAAATACAGTGTAGAAAGTAGCGGTCACTGAGACCGGTGCCGGGGATTTATGTCACTACATTGAGACCCGGGTGGCTAAGGGTTAAATAACATAAATTCTCCCTGATCATGAAAGCTACAACTTACCTTACTTCCAGAACAGCATGCAATTTTTCATCTGTTTTGTTTAATTCTGAACAGCCGTCTTCATCGTTACCTGTTCTACGTGAATTTGGGTTGACAGATCGTTGACTAGAATCTGGCCTTTCGCGGTTTAAGCTAGAAACAAAAATTTAATATATAAAAACTCAGACCTAAATTCCACTAATTCACAAAATACTAATTTCTAAAATGCGGTTAGGCTGAAACCCACCTTATTCCAAGAGTAGCTAGCATTTTTTCTGAACATCCGCTCATGATTCGGGCTTAGAAGCTAAAAATGTATTCGAAAACACGCTGTGTTAGGCAATACTGGCGTAAGTAAAACAAAGTTCTAACAATATTTCATTATAAAATGCAACAGAGGCAAAACTCAACATAAACCACCAATGCATTAATAAAGGTTCCACTTACTCAGAACATAACAGGCGAAATATCCCTCTCGACGTTATATTGTCAATTTATCACTCCGACTTTAGGACACCACTGACCAAAGTCTGCATTTGGCACTGTTGCGCTACTATTTTTTAAATTAATTTGGAGCACTACCGACTTAAGTTCAAATTCTTCTATATTGCACTAATATTTTCAAAGATAATAGTTCACATACGTGCAATAACGTCGTTATAGCAGATTCGCCACAGTTGACTTAAATTTTCGACGCTACCCTAAAGAACACAAATCGAAACACTGGCTTACGTCGCTAATGCTAATGTATCAAATGCTTGACCATTTTCTCCCCACCCTAAAGACATGAGCTGCGCTCTAGGAATAATCTGCGAAATAACTTTTCGCCGCTCTTGTATGTGAAAGAGGGCATATTTAGGTGTTGGTAGGTGGGCTTAACTCAAAATTCTTGATTTTTTTATTTCGCCACTATTGTTCTCACCAGGCGATATATAAACACAGATACAATGAAAAAAAGAAACATGAGAACAATAATTCTATTAAAATACTATTTATAAATTCTAAAAAGAACAAAACTACCACAAACTCATTTGATAATTTAAAATAAAACTTATGTAGCCAAATGAAAGAGTACTCCCAGTGCAGTCAAATGGGAAACGATGCAGGAAATTAAATTAGTTTCGTAGAAAATGTGGCATTAATTTAAAAAAAGAATGTAACTGGTGATAATGAAGCCATTCGAGATGGTTATCTCCTATATTAATGGATAAGATATGCTATCACTGCCGATTGCACGAAGAAATTCTTAGAAACGACTTTTAGAATCGGTTTTACATAACAACATAAAAATTGGCTGAAATCTAGGAATTTTCTACAGTACTAAAATATCTAAAAAATATATTATTTATACAGAATTAAGAACATTAAGATTTCAGAATTGCGCCATACTATTGTCATTTTAATCAAATTGTGATAATTTGATCTGAAGCTATGGTGAACTATACTCGATGAAGAAATAAAAGACTAAACTCGAAAAAAATACGTTAATCATACAGGAAAATTTATTAAACAATTGTTTCATAGGGAAACCTCATTTAATCTCATCAGTATTGACCCTTTGAATAAACACATCTCAAGGCTCTCTGGAAAACGCCGACTAATAAGAGAGTGTGTTACTGATTTTAAATAACGTTCTTAATTAATAAATGCAGTTTTAAATAATATCATGTTTAGAAGGCTAAATAAAGTATTCTAGATTCAGGTTTAGATTTATCAAAAGCAAGTTTATGTGGCATGATTTCGTGATATTCAATACTTAAAGCACTGTATGAGTTTTTAAGCCATTGTGTTTAAATTTGGACAAAAAAAGGAACTTTTAAAATTTTGGGATAAAAAATCACATGCATCGAAATTGTTTTAAATCCAAATATCTCGAAAACGGTTGCTCGTATCAACTCTTAACAAGTATACCTTTTTGACGTAAAAATGACAAAGGAATAATATATTTTACTTAAAAATGTAATACGGTGTCATACCAAAAAGTTGTGATTGTTCAAAGAAGTGGAAAGCCATGTAGGTGGCGCCCCCTACAAGTAAGAGCTTTACTAAGATTAGATTCGAATTCGTTATACCAAAAAACCCCCGCATATCAAGTTTCACTACAATATTTACATTTTCATAGATTTTATTTAGAAAATAGAAAAATTAAATAAAAAATTTAACACCCTGTATCTTGAAAACGAAGGCCTCGCGGACACATGTTTATACAGACTTTTATGTTTATTTTTGGGCCCTGAATACATACCTGAAGTATTGACGTTTCCTCATGAATCACCCTGTATATTACCTAAAGAGTACGTATTTTGAAATTTTTATATATATTTTTCCGCGCATCTCAATTTGTTTCCATTTTGGTAAGCTTCATGTAATTGTGCTGTCGCAATCCTTTGTTGCGTGCCGCTTTCGGAATATTATAAAATATTTTCTGAGCGATTCATCTACTTAACACACTAGTCGCTTAAAATTACCCAAATAATAAATGATTACTGAAATATCGAAGATGTCACTGATTTTTTTTTAATTTGTCCTTGTATTTAGGGAATGTTCATTGTATCACTACCATTTGCAGTAGAAATAGGAGGTTATTGGGCGATTGCAGCAATGATCCTCGTAGCCCAAATTTGTTGCTACACGGGAAAAATTCTGGTGGATTGTCTGTATGAAATTGATTTGCAGACTGGAAGGTAAGTTTATTATTTGAAATTTAATACGTGTTTGTGACTATTCATATCATTAGTAATCAACTTCGCATATATGAAAATAGTTTAAATAAACTATCTGAATGTCGCTGAATTAGTCATATAGAATGTAATGCTTGTCTGGAACGCTGCTGTCATTTCTTAGCATTTGCAAGGTGTTAATTTCTTTTTCTTCTATTGCGGTTGCTTTTCACCTATTTTCACATCTTGTTCTACTACAAGCCGACCCTGCTCAAAACGCGAAGATGATTTTAATGAATGCCAGCACATTTCATGATTTCGACCCAAACATGGAGAAGCAAAATTTCATATTATAGTTTAGCCTTCTTGATTTTCACATTATAAATACAGCACGTGTTTTACATTATATAGAATAACGCTATCCCAATAGATAAACCGTAGATATGACATTCCAGCAATAAAATATAAACTGAATGGTATACAAAAACAGCATGGTACTTAAAATATCACTCACTTGTATCACCCAATGTGGGGATGAACTCAATCCCTAAAATCTCAAATACTGTGATACACTACAAACAGCATTGATAGCGAAGTACGACACTTTATTTAATAAATTGTTCCAAATATTGTGCATTATTTTAATAACAATAATATCTGTTCTATACATACTTCTACACTCACTTGTAATCTCCCATTTGAGTTCTTCAGAATCTTCGAGCTGTGTTTTGCTTACAAACAATTGAAGATCGCCCCAAAAAAATCTGTGGAGGAGTTAAATCGGGCGATCATGCTGGCCACTCAATTACTGCTCTATGACTTTTATGATTATATGATTTAAGCAATTCTCTTGCTTAAATATTCCTTGTGAATAGCTTTGTTCAAAAACATGCTTTATTTTCGGAAAATGTTAACTCATCATTAAAATAACTATTTTGTTATTGCATATTGTGAAATCAACTTTGTGACGCCCCTGAGAAATGTTCGTACAATACACTCTGGTTTTTCATTTTCCATGGAACCAGCTTATGAAAATTTCGATTGTCATGTATCCGGCCAGACTGCTAATAAACAAATACTGTTGACCCAGTTGTAGCCAGCCTTATTTACAACCTACAACCTATTCAAGAACCGTGTCAATCAACATCTTCGCACACACACCGCTAGTCGAGCGCCATAAAATCTCCCTTTAGTGTGTGCCACTACCATAAAAAAAAGTTGCTAATTGCTCATTCAGCAGCGGTTTATATTTTTTAATAGAAGGCGTGGGTCGATGTTTTTGGCAGTTAGAGTGGGGCGCCACAAAATTTCTTATTGGACGAAATTTATTAATTATTAAAGCTTGCTGAAAATAGAGTAATAACATTTAGAAAAAATACCCTATAAATGAGCATTGCGAAAATTTGTTATTTAGACTGGATAATATCTTGACCGCAGTTTTCCAAAATAAACATCTGGATTACAAGTATAAGATAGAACGGTTCTCATTTTTTACCTAAATGTGACTTAGATCGTTTTTCCTCTGTGGTCTTCATATATATATATATATATATACAGGGTGTTTCAATAAAAACTCCCAGGCCAATTATATCCAAAACTAAAAGTGACATGTGAATTCTGTAAACGCCAGTTTTTAGCCTATATGATTGGCTTCACAATTGTGTAAAAAATGTGTTTGAATAATACAAGATGTAGGTGGAGCCACGGTGCAAAGAATTTTTTAGATGACAGGAACTTTGAAATGTTGTGGCTCTTAAAGATGATTAATTTCTGATAAAATTATGTCCCATAAAATTTTTTGATAAATCCACTATGAACAGAGATATTTGGGGTTAGAAATAAAATAAAATAAAAATATGTTTTAAATTTTATGCAAGAACTCATAAGAAATTCACAAAATTATTAATGAAAATGAGAACAATACAAAAAAATAACTAATGGGGTCTAATGAAGTGTTCAAAATTATTGCCGTTTTCATACACACACATAGCAAATCGATATAATAATTCAGTTCTGCAAACTCTCAATAGTGTATTTCGATTAATAGCGGCTATAGTGGCATACATTTTGTTGTACAAGTCAGCCATGTCTTCTATTGGTTCCTTGTAGATTTCATTTTGTAAGTAGCCCCATAAATAAAAGTCCATCGGGGTGAGATCAGGGGACCTTGCTGGCCATCTAAGATCCCCATTTGTGCTGATCCTTTTCCTGGAAACGTCACATTTAGATGATTCATAACGATATTGCTATTATGTGCTGGGGCACCGTCTTGATGAAACCACAGAGTATTTACATCAATTCCTACATTTTGTAACAGCAGAGGGAGATCGTTTTGCAGAAATTGTAAATAAAGAACTGAAGTTAAATGTTCATGGTACAAATAGGGCCCAATTATGTAACCATTTACAATACCACACCAAACATTTACCCCAAATTGTGTTTGAAATTTAGTCTGTCGCATCCACTTAGGATTTTCCTGAGACCAGTAGCGACAATTATGTCTGTTAATTACTCCATTATTGTGAAACCTGGAATCGTCACTCCACATAATTTGGTTTAATAAATTTGGATTTTCTTCCAAAAGAAAGTGAAAATGTGCCAAAAAGTTTATTCTGCGCTGGTAATCTTCTGGTTGTAGATGATGCGCTAAATGAATCTTGTATGGAAAATACCCATTTCCTTTTAGGATTCTGCGACACGAACTTACTGTAATATTAGTTTCATCTTCTAATATTTGTTATGACGTTTTTGGGCTATTTTCCACTGTTTGCAGGACTAGAGCTACATTTTCGTCAGTCGTAACCCTCTTCCTTCTTGGAACCTTTCCCTTTTTTAAAGCTACCATGTAGCTAAGTTGGTACACAAAGCTACAAAAGATTTGCGATCGGGCGTTGGTCTATCTGGAAAACCAGCTCCATAGCAGCGCACAGCTTCTGAAGCATTTTGATGGCATTCTCCATAAACTAAAATCATGTTCAATTTGTCTTGATTTGTATGGTGAACCATTTTCATTTTAAAAATGTAGAACTTGCAAATTCTGACACTGACACTGAGTGTTACTAATGAAATTAAATTAATGATTTTTGTTTCCAGAGATATCTGGATTTTTCTATTTCTCGAAAACGAAGCAAGATATGAAAACAATTTAACAGACAAGAAAAGGATATTTTTAGTGGCTTAATCCGGGAAAAATATAAAAATTACCAAAAACTCAGTGGCGTTTTGTTTTTTGCCAATATTATTTGTTAAGGCGCCCCCTGAGACGTCACTGGACGTAATAATGTAGCGCGACACGAGCGTTTTATCACTAAAATTATCATTACCAAAATTAAATTAAAATCTGCAAAAGGATATTAAAAATATTCATAATTAAAATACTCGTTAAAATTATTTAAAAAAAAAACTTAACCCCAAATATCTCCGTTCATGCTGGATTTATCAAAAAATTTTATGGGACATAATTTTATCAGAAATTAATCATCTTTAAGAGCCACAACATTTCAAAGTTCCTGTCATCGGAAAAATTCTTTGCACCGTGGCTCCACCTACATCCTGTATTATTCAAACACATTTTTTACACAATTGT